>CAUYQU010039205.1:0-18221 GCA_963574635.1 Cheracebus regulus | reverse complement strand
AAGATCCTCAAGTTACTTGTGTGCATATTAAAACTTGAGAAACCCTGCTCTAGCTTACTTTCACATGGATTTTATTTTTATTTCTGGGTATTTGTTTTTATAATGTTTGGCTAGCTTCTTTTTTTTTTTTTTTTATTTAATAGACTGGGTTTCGCTATGTTGCCCAGGCTGGAGTGCAGTGGCTATTCACAGGTGCGATCCCACTACTGATCATCACGGGAGTTTTGACCTGCTCCGTTTCCGACCTGGGCCGGTTCACCCCTCCTTAGGCAACCTGGTGGTCCCCCGCTCCCGGGAGGTCACCATATTGATGCCGAACTTAGTGCGGACACCCGATCAGCATAGCGCACTGCAGCCCAGAACTCCTGGGCTCAAGCAATCCTCCCACCTCAGCCTCCCGGGTAGCTGGGACTACAGGCACGCGCCACCGCGCCCGGCAAATTTTCTGTATTTTTAGTAGAGCCAGGGTTTCACCATGTTGGCCAGGCTGGTCTCGAACTCCTGACCTTGTGATGTGCCCACCTGGGCCTCCCAAAGTGCTGGGATTACATGCATGAGCCTAGCCCTTTTTATATTTTTTGTAGAGATGCAGTCTCACTATCTTTCCCTAGGCTGGTCTCAAACTCAAGCGACCCACCTGCCTCAGTCTCCCAAAGTGCTGGGATTATAAGCGTGAGTCACCTCGCCCAGCCTAATCCAATTTTTCATCTGATTTAATTCCATCTGTTCATAAACATGAGCTAGAAGACCTTCTCTGAAGAGGATCCACTGACTCATGAGTCTACCTCTACTGGCCAAGGCCTGGGAGGTGGTAGAACAAGGGGAAGTTGTCATTTGGTCACAGGATTGGATGGAGATGGAGGTGCCCACGTGTGCATGGACTTTGCAGCATCATCTGGGCAGTTTTCTACTGCCATACTCCCACTGCTGATAACAGTCTGATCCCACAGTTCCGCAATCCCACAGCCACAGGGTCAGCCTTGCAGTGTCAAATCTGGATGAACCAGACGCACTTTCCAGGGCAGCTCGCCACTAAGCCCACATGATCTTCTGGGCCAAAGGCTCGGTTCTTCCCTGCATGACAGCAAGAGCAGGTGGGGGCCCAGGTCTTACCGATAAGCATCAACAGAGCAGCTCCCACGGCAGCACAATGAGAAAAGTGGAGCTCCAACACTATCTGGTAGGCCATGGGGACTGACAAGGCCCCGGCGAGTGCCGGCAGCAGGCGCAGAGACCACACAGGCACGTTACTACTGTATTCTGGAAAAGCAACCACACTGTACAGCTGACTGCGCCCTGCACACACCATCTTCGTGTGATGCAAGTGTGTTTGTTTTTTATTTTTTCGAGACGGAGTCTCACACTGTTGCCCGGGCTGGTGTGCAGTGGCATGATCTCAGCTGGCTGCAACCTCTGCCTCCCAGGTTCAAGTGATTCTCCTGCCTCAGCCTCCCGAGTAGCTAGGATTATAGGCACCCCTCACCACCCCTGGCTAATTTTTTGTATTTTTTTAGTAGAGATGGGGTTTCACTACATTGGCCAGGCTGGTCTCTAACTCCTGATCTTGTGATCTGCCAGCCTCAGCCTCCCGAAGTGCAGGGATTACAAGTGTGAGCCACCGTGCCCGGCCTGCAGGTGTGTTTTCACATAACGCCATCATGTTCACAGACTCTAAAATGCACGTTTACAAAACTGGAAACCACATCAGCAGCAGAGTGGGTAAACTATGGGTGAGGCTTTGAAATTAGCTTTGCACAGGCAGGGAACCTGATCTCAGGAGGTACAGGAAGAGTGAGTTAAGGATTCAAAAATTACCATTTTCCTTGTACATTTACCCCACCTATTTTCAAAAACATTGTGGCAAGGTGCAAAGTTTACATGTACAAAGATAATTGCAATGAGATGCTACGTAATACATGTACCAAAAACAAGGGATGAAATAAGGGCTGTGAATAAACACTAAGGTTTTTACCAGACTTTTCAAGTCTTTCACTTGCAGCCAACCCATTTATAATTTCCTGGACTCAGATTAATAAGGCACAGTTTCTGCAGGACTAGGTATAAAAGGAAAAAAAAAGCCACAGTTGTTAATCCCTGTGAAAGCCACAATGTCTCCATTCGAACTTGTGCACATTCATAAGGGAAATGAAAATTATCTTTTACCTGCTCCAATTCTGTTCCACAAAAAATTGCCATCGAATCCTCCTAAATAACCTGAAACAGAAGATTAATCAGTAACCATCCTATTCAGCAAACGTTTCTAGAGTACTGTGGCAAGCAATAAACAAGATACATCCATAATAAGACCTGGTTTCTGACCTTAAGAAATTCACTGATAAGTTTAAATGCATTTCAGGTCCTGACGGGCAGGGGCTGCTCTCCTAACTGATGACTCCTACCTCCCAAGGCCAGCACCATGTGGCCAAATGGTGGTCCACTGTCGTCCAAGAAGAAGATTCGTTTCATGTAAAAAGAGATGTACTGCCCATAATATACTTCGTCAAAACTGGAAGAAAAAAAAAAAACCCACACATTGTATTCAATTAGCATCTTAACTGTAAATAAAAAGTGTGAGGATAAATGTCTATGTGTTTCCAAATGACCTTGGGCGGGTGATCAGCAAAGGGTGGATCGTTTGCCCCAGTTGTTTCCCATCCCCAAACATTAAGACACACACAGCATCATCATGACATGGGAATTCACCAAGCACAGCTGGCACTCAGCACGCCAGCCCCACACAGATTCCGTCTCTCCCCCGAATTTGATTTAGGTGGATACTACGAGCCAACCTGCTGAAAGACCTCCTAGGACACGAGGCTAATCCCTCCTATCCACCCACCTCCATGCCCTGCCAGAAGCACTTCTGTGGCTAGGGATCAGACCTGATGACCCAATGAAATCGTTGCAGGTATGAAAGGAAAATGTGGGAATCAACTGCAATAACATGTTTTCATTCAGGGAAATGTGAAGATAACCGAGCAATTTCTCGGTTATCTTCACATGACAATGCAACCGTGGTTATATGATTTTTGTTTTTAAGAATCCTCCACCGCCGGGCGAGGTGGCTCACGCCTGTAAAACCAGCACACTGGGAGGCTGAGGCAGGTGGATCACCTGAGGTTAGGAGTTTGAGACCAGCCTGGCCAACATGGTGATACCCTATCCCTACTAAAGATAGCAAAATTGGCCAGGTATGGTGGCAGGCACCTGTAATCCCAGTTACTCAGAAGGCTGAGGCAGGAGAATTGCTTGAAGCCAGGAGGTGGAGGTTACAGTGAGCTGAGATCTCACAATTGTACTACAGCCTGAGTGGCAGAGTGAGACTGTCTCAAAAAAAAAAAAGAAAAGAAAAGAAAAAAAGAATCCTCATCTTTTGCAGATACACTGAATTATCTATGAATACAACATGTCTAGGATTTGCTTCAGAGTTCCACTGCAGGGAGGGGGCTGGCTGTGAACTGATACAGGTGAAACTGGGTAATGAATAAACTGGTGTGTGTGGGGGGGCAGTCATTCATTATACTTGTCTCCCTGCTTTTGCATATGTTTGACATTTTCTTTTCTTTTTTTTTTAAGACAGGGTTTCACCATGTTGGCCAGGCTGGTCTTGAACTCCTGACCTCAGGTGATCCGCCCACCTCGGCCTCCCAAAGTGCTGAGATTACAGGCATGAGCCACCACGCCCGGCCGACATTTTCCATAATAAAAAGTTAAACAAAAAAGAACATGCATTAATCAGTTAATAAACAGCCCTTCAATACTAACAGCAATCACTTCCCACTATGACAAAAACATATTCTGAGTGCTGTCAACAGTGAAGACTCTTCCAAATCCATCAGTCCTCTGCCATCCAGACTTTAAAACTGTTACCTAAGGCTGGCAACCAGATTTTCCTCTACCATACCCATCTAATGGGCCAGATTTCACCTGCCATAGACCCAGAAGGCAAGACTTAAAAGGTGTACTCTGCTGGAGCTGTCCGGGGGACAGATTGGTCTCTCCTCTCACTTCCAAAAACATCTATCACCAAGAAGCCAGGATTTCATGTTCCCATTTATGCTATTCAGTAAGGCCCCTCCTGTCACAAAGTACAGTTCTCAATTCGCGCTGGGAATGCAGTCATTTTGCTTACACCACGGCCCGAGGGTAGGTGAGTTGCCACAGCCGGCTCAGTAATCCCATCCCAGTCAGGGCCACAAGGTGCAGGTTGATGTCAGCGGTCACCACTACAGGGCGCTTCAAAAATCCCCACATCTTGTAGAAAAGCAGGCTCAGGCAGATGCCCTAGAAAAGAAGGGAGGTGCCGTGGTCAATAAGGGCTCACAGGAAGCTCCAGAAGGAATCTGAAGCCCCCCAGCTCACAGATGCACTGAGGGAACCACAGCACAGCCGGGCTGCTGAAAAGGCAGCTGTTCATGGAGGCTTAGTTCAGGTAGACATGTGGGGTGAGGGGCACTAGCAGTGAACTCGGGTGGGACTTCAGGGATCTCAGGACTAGACATTCACTCCCTTCAACAACTCATTCCATAAAACCTGCTGAAAACGTCTTGGGAGCAAGAATGCTGCTAAGGAATGCCAGGCTTTCTCCCCTCCCTCCCTGATGACCAGGAGCCCACACGGTGGCCACGGCTCCCCGACCCTGAGCAGTTCCTGGGTGCCATCTCAGCTGCTTATGCCCAGGGACCTCAACCCACCTGAGCCTCAGGGCCTCCTCATCTCTCCTTAAGGATGCATCTGCCCCCAGCGCCTCCTTGCCTTCTCTCCCAGCGGCGCATCATTCCGAGGGTGCTCCCTTTCTCACCTGGAGGGTACATTTGCACTCTGAGAGCCCCCCTTTCTTGCCTGGAGGATGCATTTGCACTCTGAGCCCCCCTTTCTCATTGGAGGGTGCATTTGCACTCGGAGTCCCCCTTTCTCGCTTGGAGGGTGCATTTGCATCCTGAGCCCCCAAATTATCCTCCAGGCTTCATCTTCCCTTGAGCTCTGCTTCTCTTGAAGCTGCATCAGCCTTGGGGTTCTTGTCTCACAACACAGCTGCATCTGGCCGCTGGCACCCCGTTGACATTCCCAGGCCCCATCTACCCTGGATGAGCTCCGGCTCTTCCCTCTCTGAGCTGCATCTGCCCTGAGCACCTTCCTCCCAAGAGGACCATCCGTCCTGGAAGTGCCTCCTCTCCCCTTGCAGACCGCATCTCCCTGGCCGGCCCTTCTTCCCCACAGGTCACACCTGTCCCGGCCACCAACTCCGGAGGCTGCGTCGGCCCTAGCTTGGTCCTCTCCCTGAGCTGCACCCGGGGCAAGCCCCTCCTCCCTAGTGCTGCAGGTGCCGCGTAGTTCTTACTTCGGGGCTCAGTCGGCCCCTGACGCCTCACCTGCCAGGGCCCGAACCCCGCCCCCGGCTCCGGCAAGACCGGGACGCCCCTGGCCTCAGCCAGTCCACAAGCCGCTCACCCGCGTCCCGCACTGATGGACTCCCCCGAGTCCGGGCTGGGCCCTCATCCCCGGTGTCCCTAAACGTACCCGCGTTTCTCCGAGTCCAGGCAGAGCCGCGCACGGCTCCTGGAGAGGCCTCGGAACCGCCCGACTGGGCCGACGGTTGGGAGCAAGGCTCTTCGACACGCCTCACCGCCCACCGCCCTCTCGACATTCGATTCACCGCGCCTGCGGGACCCGACGGGCAGCAGCGCGCGTGCGCACTGGGCGGTGGCGCGCGTGCGCAGCAGGCGAGGGCGCCGGGCCTGGGTGAGAAGTGTCAAACGCGGGGGCACCTCCCCTCCCACACTACTGCTTGGTGTGCCAGGTTTTCTGTGTACTCTAAGCATACGTGCAGCTTTTTAAAAACGCAGTGGACTCCCACCCATCTTCTCCTTGCTTTTTCACTCCATCTGGCTTGGAGATCTTGATTCTGCGTCTGCACAGCGGCGCTCTGCCGGGCGCGCCAGTTTGCTCCTAGATTTCTTTTTAATTAATCAATTAATTAATTTGTTTTTGAGACGGAGTTTCGCTCTTGTTGCCCAGGCTATAGGGTAATGGCGCGATCTCGGCTTACCGCAACCTTCGCCTTGCGGGTTCAAGCGATTCTGCTTCAGCCTCCCGAGTAGCTGGGATTGGAGGCGCCCGCCACCACCACAGCTAAGTTTGTGTTTTTAGTAGAGACCGGTTTCACCATGTTGGTCAGTCTAGTCTCGAACTCCGACATCAAATGACCCGCCGGTCTCGGCCTCCCAAAGTGCTGTGATTACAGGCGTGAGCCATGGTCCCTGGCTTTAATTTTTTAAGAGACAGGGTCTCGCTCTTTCGTCCAGGCTGAAGTGGTGTCAGGACCACAGCTTGCTGCAGCCTTGACCTCCCTGCCCCACGCGATGCTCCCGCCTCGGCCTCCTGAGCAGCTGGGACCACAGTCCCACGCCCCCACGCTCCTAGTTTTCTTGCCAGAAAACATCGCTGCCGCGAACCTGCTTGCGCATACATCTAGCAGAGGAGGGGCTGAGAGTAAGTGCATTTAAAAGGAACCTAGGGCCAGGCGCGGTGGCTGACGCCTGTAACCCCAGCACTTTGGGTGGCCGAGGCAGGAGGATCGAGTGAGCCTGCTTGAGTTCCAGAAGTGCCTGGGCAACATAGCAAGAACCGGTCTGTACGAAAAAATACAAAAATTCGCTGGGCCTGTTAGTGTCTGCCTGTGGTCTCAGCTACAAGGGAGGCTGAGGTAGGAAGATCGCTTGGGGCAGGGAGGTTGAGGCTGCAGTGAGCTGTGGTCATACCACTGCACTCCAGCCTGGACTACAGAGTGAGACCCTGTCTCAAAACAAAAAACCCGGACATGGTGGGGGCTGCAAGACCACCAGAGGCTCCAGTGGGGGCATCTTTCTTAAACTCCCTGGCAGAAGACTGGAGGCTTCTTCCTCCCTTCCCAGGGCTCCTCCTCTTTATCCATCAGCCTCTCGAGCCCCCTCTGCTCTGAGTCAAGAGCCTTCCCAAATACCTGCTTTGGGGCTGACATGGTACTTTTGATTGACTGCACCCCTTCCCATATTTTGCCTGGAACAGTGGGCACCAAGCAGTGTAACTGACAGCAATGCAACCAGGCTAATGGATCACTCTTCTTGGCCTCACCCCTTCTTCACCTCCTGGTCTATTTGTATGTTAATCTATAGAGAGAGACCAAAAAGGCATACTGTGGGTTTAACAACCTTTATTGTTCTTGGCTGTCTACAACATTTTTTTTCCACGTCGGTCAACATAGCATTAGGTGACACCAGTTTCGAACCTAGTGGTTACTTTATGGCTTACCTATGAGGGGTTATGTGACTCACCCAAAATCCCACAGAGAGGGAAGGAGCTGGGGCTCACCTGGGTTTGTGGACAGAGCCTGCAGGCAACTGTGTTTAGAGTGGGCAGGGAGGGTTCCCTGGCCCCGAGGGGGAGGGGGCTGGGCCACTGAGCTTTGGTGCATGCCATGCTAAGTGGTGGTACCTCAGGACTTAGAGCTCCATCTTGCAGGCCCCCAACCTCAGGACTAGCCTCCTTTGGGGCTGGCTGTGAGCCACCTGTCCCTAGGGAGCAGTGAATCAGGACACTGAGTGTGGTTGGTTGAAGCTGAGATGCCTGTGCCCAGGTCCCCAACTCTCCTCCATAGTCAAAAGGCTTAGAAGGAAGTTGAGGTTGGGGTTACTCATGGAAACAGCATTTTACTTCTTGGGAGGTAATTAAGTTTTCTTAGCTGTTTCTAGGCACTAAGCCAAAAGCTACCAGTGACCTCTTTGAATCCACACTATCCCAGGAGGTTGATACCATTACCATCTACACTTTATTGTCAAGGAGACCATGACCCAGGTGTTGAAATGTCTTTCCCCAGGACACACAGTGAGGCGACGGCAAAACTGAGAACTGCTGCCTCAACCCATTCTGAACTCCTACCCTTTGCTACCCCAGGCCTGGCCTGCTCCTTCCCTACCCCAGAGCACAGCATCATCCTCTACTTCCTGCAAAAGCACTGCTAGAAGTGGCAACACAACATGCCACAATGAAATGCTTACCTCCTGTGACCAACCCATTTATCACGGCAAGTGGTCGGGTTGCAGGCTGGCACTGTGCACAGCCAGATACCATCTGTGGGAAGAGAGTGGAGAGTGCTTGATGCTGCTGCATTTTGAAGATGCTCCTTAACCACGGGTTCCAATCCCTTCTCTACCCATACAGCTTCTGTTAAGGTGTGTCGGCCGCACCACTCCTGATTTCTGTGTGAACTCTGTAAAATTAGAACTTTTGATCTGTAGGTCTCTCCAGTCAAATGACCGAGAAATGAGGGACATACAACCTGAGAAAGCATGTTCAGCTTTATTTTTTTTTTAACTTTTTTTATTTAAATAAGGAGAATTCTTTCATATGGAAAGAGCTAGTACAATCACATATTTGAAAGGAGAAACAATAGGTACTGAACCGGAGGGAAAGGGCGAGGGTGAGTGTGCCAGCACCGGCCTGCTGAATCCACAATTCCATTTCCCATCCAAGGTAAGTTTCCCGAAATAATGTATAAACAAGCTGCACATTACACCTCTAGCCATCGTCTGCCCTTTCAAATATCTGGTCTACATGAAAAGACAAAGAGGAAAGGCCAAAACAACATAAAAGGAAACAAAAACAAAACGCAACCCTCTCAAGAACCAAACAAAAAACCCCCAAATCCTTTTTTACTACACAAGGCATGAGGTCAAAAGCTTGAGTACAGCGTCCCCTTTAAACCATGGGAGAAAGGCATCCACACAGAACCTTAGTAGGAATTTCCACTCCGAGGCTTCAGAACATGCTGAAGATGGGGCTCTGGGGGTGCCACTACCATCCTGGAGGCCACCAACTGGGGTGGAGAACTGGTGAACAGCAGGTCTCATGTGCCTGAAGATCACCAGCCCAACAGGCACTGGTGGCCCTGGTGGAGCACGGCTGGGCCAGTGTCCATGCCCAACAGTGAGCCACTCCTGTCCTGGATGACTTCCTGTGTAGGTCCATCACATTTCAGAGAGTTGGCTTTCTGGAAGCCTACATTCCCATTCATCACAGAACACGACAGAGCACACATACCCTGGTATCCTTGGTCTTCAAAGGCCATTTCCAACAGACCCTCTAACCCAGGCCTGCTCTGCAGGAAGTGAAAAGGGACAAATGAAGATCTGAGGGGCAGCCTGCAGCTACTTGGCAGAGGGGAACCAATGGCAGGGAGGAGCTCCACCAGAGCTGCCACACTGCCGCAGCAGGCCAGGCCACAGCACAGCCCTGCACCTCTGTGCGCCCAGCTTCCAGAAAGCATCACTGACTGTCCTGAAGGCAGATCCAGAAGACAGGAGGGCAACAGCACAGCTGGAGAGCACTGATGTCAACGTTTAAAAAGGTACCCCAGGGTCCCTAGAAGTGGCTAGAAGGACCATAGCTTTGGAACTGAACCAATTTTCTTGAATGTGAAATAATAAAGTTATCCTTTGTTTTTCCCCTTAAGGAACCTAGAGCCAGAGTGTCTATGAATTCCAAGTTTGAAAACAATACAAATGTTTAAAAAAAAAAAAAAAAAGAGGCAGGGGGAGGAGGGGGAGAGCCAACAGTTAAGAAAACCAAACTAAGTGCAGCTGGCAGAGAAGTCCCCAGTGGGTGGATGAGCATTTCAGACGCACATCCACACTCTGGACTTCATCCCACTGTAGTGGACGGTGGACAGGTATCACCGCAAGGCCACTGGTTGCTGAGCAGTGGGCCACACCCCTGATGGCCAAGGTAGAGCTGCCAGCATAGGGAGGAGGGTAACTTTAGCAGGCAAAGGTGAGGGGGTTCTGACCCTCCACTCCCCACCTCAGCAGCAGCAAAGGGAAGTGGTCTCCGCCTGTTCCCACCAAGGCCCCACAGTATCCTGACAGACACCTCTGCATCTATCTGCGCTCTGAGGATGGGGGTTTGAAAACGAAATGAACCTATGTAACGAAATGAACCTATGTCCTATTACCTTGAGCTTGGCTCTAAAACCACGTGAAAGGAAGAGATATATTGCACCTTAAAACATCTCTGCACTAAGAACTGCATTTAATCAGACCAAGGAAGGGGTTGGGGCACTGGGAAGCCTGAGGCCTGCCCTCAGCCCGCAGAGTCTCATTTAAAATCTGCATCTCAGCAGAGACTACAGCTCAGGCCACACATAGGTGGTGACTGCACCGCACTTCACATGCAATTTCCTGGCCTTTCCTGCACAGAATTCAGACATGATATATAAATAGAGCAGTGAAACATTTACTTCTTTCACCTAGACCTACAACATCAATACATATAAATAAATTCTAGTTTTTTTTGTTTTGTTTTGTTTTTATTTGGGGTGAGGGAGGAGAAAGGAAGGAAATACCAGGTAAGAGAAAAGGGCTGGAGAACAGGTGACCTTCTTGTTTTTATTTTTTCTCAAATAGCAATTACTGTGGGTCTGATGCCAGGTTCACCTGAAGGATACATCTTGAGTTTTTAACGGCATCCAGGAGGCTTCCTCTTTCGACAAATCACACACACCACCATGTCAGGTGGAAGGGGTCTGGCCATGCGGCTCAAGTGTCCAGGTGGAGATGAATGTGTGGCTCCTGCAGGCCTGGACTCACCCAGGAATGGCTTGGCAAGGGGGACAGGTGGGGACAGAGAGGGCTCACCCCAGGCCCAGAGCAGCTGCTTGCGGTGGGAGAAGGAAAAGCATATAAGAACCTCAGGTAGGAAATGCCTGGAACTGCCGGGTGGGGCCACCCCTCGGGAAGGGACTCAAGAGTAAAGACTCGGGATGAAGAGGGAAAGACAACATGAGGGCAGGCGGGGAGCTGCTGAAAGATACAGGTGAACAGTAAAGCGTCTTTCAGTGAAACTGCCTCGTCCCAGGCAGCTCCGGGTCGGTGCTGTTCGTAGGAGGCCATTCTCCCACTTCCTTAGACTTGTGAGAGCAGTAAGAAATAACTTCAGTTCCTAAGATGCTCCTTCCCATGTTCCACACTAGACACAGCTTAGAGCCCAAGCCCAGATGGCTGTCCTGTGCCCATTTGAGACACTGGGGGCAGCCTCTGGGCGGGTGTGTCCCCAGGCCCCTCCACACTGTGTTTTAAGCTGGCCTCCTCTGGAGAAGGTGGATGCTCAGTGATCCCTAAGAACGCTGAGAAACTTGAACTGTCCCCCTCCCTTTCCTTGGAATGACAGAATCTGGGGTGATTTCCTTCGTATATAAAAACAAGCCCAGCACACCATGGCTCACACAAGCCTCTGGCTGGAGGCGGCCCTATAGCCTGGAGGTGCTGTCCTCCAGGAAGCTGTGCAGGCCCTTTGGACCTTGGTCAGCCCTGCACTCAGCCTCACCTGGCCCCGCCCAGCTGTCTGAAGACTTGAGACTGATGCCTGCTGCTTAGCTCAGGCCCTCCTGTCCTGTCAGCCTGGGTCTGCTGCTGGAAGTGAAACAAAGGAGGAGAAGGACCAAACTCCCACTGGCCTCGCTTGGGGACCACACGCATATCTACTTCCTCCATCACCAAGTGGTGTTCATGATAAGCTGTGTGGGAGGTGGAGACGGGTCCAGAGGAAGCAGCAGACTCAGGAAAAGGAAGGAAGGAACATGACAGGTTACAGAAGGCTTCAAGGAAATAAGTGCGTGAAAAACACAGCGCCCCTGAGGGGCAGGGTGTGGAGCCTCAGAAGCAGAGCCCATGGGGCCTGGGATGGACCTGTGGTGCATCAGCTTGCCCCATCTGGGCCAACCTGGGAGCCACCAGCAGCCATCTCCATGATTTGTCCCTGGTGCCCAGCACATCCACTGACTTTAGAAGAGCCCAGAACAGGGATACTATGTGATTCTCATGCCAAAACCGTCATCAACTTCATGGGCTGCCTGTAAACGCCCTGGGCTCATCAGACCAGGAGCTGGAACCCAAGTGCAACCCCCAACCTGCCTTCTGCTCTGCGCAATCCATCGCTTCCCAGGCAGGGAGCCAGACACCAGAGTACTTGCAATGGGTGCCCTCAAGAACCTTCATTTCTTTTTGCAAATAACTTCAAAGGTGAACCAGCTGGGGGATCAGGAGGGGATGCATTCTTAAGAGTCATCTCTTAAGGTATCGCAGTGACGTATCAAATTAAACAGGACAGAGGCAAAAGGAAACCACTGGAGACGGAAGGGAGGGGAGGGGCTGGCGAGGAACGTAGAAAAGTTCAGCTATACAGGCGGAGCTTGCGTTTTTCTTTTCCTTTCCCCTTTGTAAAAACCTTGGCTACTTTTTAAAACAAAAAGCCTCAAAGTAAAATGACCCTGCTGCCAAACCACCGTGCCTAGGGATGGGCTGCTGGGCCGGAAGCACTGCTGAGAAGGCGCCCTGGCTGTGCTGCAGGACGGGGAGGAGCAGGGAGGGCGGATCTGCACTGCATGGGAGGCGAGTCACTCCACGGTCACGGTGGGAGGATATGGGATGAAGGAGTCATTTGCTTTTTTGTTTCATATCAAAGCAAGCGGGTCAATGCCATATATCCACGGGTGCAAGCTGGTTGACGTCAGAGCTTTCGGGAGTGGAGAGAAGAGGGAGGTCTCTCAGTCCAGGCCAGGTGTTTGGACGGTGGATCTGGTGAGGCTCCCGAGCGTCAGCTGTGTCGAGGCCGCGTGGCGGCACCGTCCCCAGTAGGGCGAGTCGAGGTGGCAACCAGGCACCGTCAGGCCTTACTCTCCTCCACTTTCACAGCCCGAGGCTTGATCGCTCCGGTTCGCTTCATCTGGGAGACAGCCGGGGGGGGCTCCTGCAGCTTCACGGCTCCCAGGCTGGGTTTCTCATCCACTCGTTGTTTTGCCTTTGGACAGATGAACAGGAAAAACAAAGTGACCTGATGCTGAAACGTCTGTTTGGATACATAGCTCCCATCACTCCCTTCCTGCTCCTGAGTGCAGAGAAAGCTCCCCTAAGTCATCCATCCCTTGGTTGAAGGACCAGACTTAGAAATCCCCCTCCTAGTAAGGAAAGTGGTGAGACTGCTGTCCTGTTCCCTCCCTATAAGCCCCCAGTGCAGTGATTCGGAGAGGCAAGAAGACACCAGGTCCTCCACAAGGAACTCCACGATGGCACATCCAGGGCAGAAGCAGTTCTAGTCCCAAGGCCAACTGGAAGAACCTTTTCAAATCAGTGCACCTCCTGTCCCACAAGCAAAAAGCCCCTTTGAGTAGATCCAAGTGCCCCCTGCACATCTCAGAGGCCCCGACTGTCTGCTGGGGCCCTAGGCAGACTTGCCCTCCCACCCCAGATCTTTGGCCTCGATTCAGCCACAGCTCCCATTCTATAATCTTTCCCTGGGGCCCCATTCCCAGTCAAGGCTCCCCTGGTCTGTGGCTCTACATGGGGGGTGAGATGGGGAAGTCACAGAGCAGCCAGCGCATCTGCTCACCCCCCAACCCGTTCTGAACTCTGGAAGAAAGCTTTAGAAGCTCATTCCACACAATTCTCATGACCCCCAGGGGAACCAATAAGAGCAATCACTTCCCACCTCTACCAGCCAGGCACAGTGACTGATGAAACACCTAGGTCTAGGGGGCCTAAGCTCTGAGCCCCAGCATGTTTTAGAGACTAGTGAAGAGAATAGTGCCTGCAGGGAAAGACATTGAGATGTACTTTTCATTATCAAATGGGAAAACTTAATTTCACCTGTGATCCCACCCAGCCAAGACAAAGACGAGACACACCACTGACTTGCGCACCCCCGCTCCTAGAGCTGACCCCCAAACCTAACCGAGTCTCCCAGAGCGCCTCACAGCCCCGACCTGCCAGGGCCAGTCCACCTTCCAGCGTCACCTCCTCAGAGGAATCGGCATCCTCCCTTCTCTGCAGGACAAGGAAGGATCCAGACGCCCGTCAAGAGGAGAAATGCCTTCGCCAGGAGGGACCAGCTCCTGGTTCCGTGCTCTAACCGCTAGGGCATGGCTCTCTTTAGACAAGGAGCGCTCAGATAGGTTGGACAGTCCCTTCTCTTTTGGCGCTTGGAGACGGGCCTAAGTGTCCAGGGCTGAAGGGTCTGGAAAGCCATCTTCTACCTGTTGCACGTAGTGTCCCTGCACAGAGCCCATGTTAACTGCTGATCCAGAGGGCTTCCCACTGGGGCTAGCAGAGCTAGGCCTGAAAAAACCAAAGGCAGGGGTTGAGAATACACAACGTGTCACCACAGAAATGGAGTAAAGCCTAGCACACGGAGGAGGCGCGAGGAAGGAAGGGCCTGGGCCAGAGGTGCTCTCTCTCGACAGTGTGTGGACCTCTTGATGGGAAAAAACCACAGAGCTAAGACAGCCAAGAACGCAGCAGGGCGAGGGAATGGCTGTCACCGACCACTGCGGCACCTCCAGGACAGAGCTCAAGGAGACACACCACAAGAGAGGGAGGCTGAGGCCCTGTGCAGGTGGGCACGGCTGTCCTGCTGTGCAGAAAGGGACACTGGCCATCTCAGGCTCTGGACCAACATGGTGCAGTGCCCCAGACGAAAGGCCTAGAAGTCTGACACTGAGCCAGAACCATGCTATTGCTCTCGTCTTTGCTTTTCAGAAGAGGGGGTGGAGGAACAAAAATGTATGACATGCTTCTAAATGTGTTCCACTGACCACGAGTTAGTTCCCAGGGATGTTAATTAGGGGCTACGTGGGGAAAAAAATCTGCTGTCAAAAAGCCTAAGTGCTGTGGGCACAGAGTTCAACAGGACTCTCCACCCAGGCCTGCTCAGCCTCTGTGCTGGCAAGTGCCTCTCCCAGCAGGCCGCCCCAGAGACAGCACACCCCCAAGGACCTGATCAAGGAACCTTTTTGCAGGACACATCTCAGCAGCTCTAGTTCCAGAAAACTTTGGGAAATATTGCTTTATACAATTATAGCAATTTCCCCAACCCTCCTAAAACACCATCGAAACAAAGCTACTAGTTAAGGCTTCCACTTTCTAAGCATTCTCCAAAGAATAATCTGCTGCCATTCCTACACCTACATAGACACAGGCAACTCTTGTCTCATGAGCTTCTGTTCTCTGGGTTTTGCCTCTTTGAGGAAGACTCTGTAGCCAGAGGCTGCTGGGATCTGCCTGTGGCAGCAGCAGGACAGCATGTGCTCAGACCTGCGGCCGCCTTCCTCCTCCCAGCTCTGCTCTGTGGTAGGTGCTGCTGTCCAGCTATCTTTTTCACACAGTCCTGATGTTTTGGTCTAGGTGAAAGACATGGCAGGAAAACAAATACTAAAAACAGAAATAAATGAAGCCAGGAAAGTGAAAATAGGAACAGAAAAGATGGAATGGGAGGAAAATCCACAAAAACCCCTTTCTTTGCAAATGGAGGAACAAGAGTGGAATGCCGTGATGGAGGAGGTGGCCTGACAGGCAAAGGGCAGCGGGGCAGAGGGGTGCAGCCAGAGCAACTCGCAACCAGAGGCCCGGCTTGCAGAGCGCTCCTCAGGCCCGCAAGTACCTGTGGATTCATGGGGTCACCTCGTGGCGCCTGCAGTAAGGGTGTTAACCTCTCACAGGGCACCATGGTTCAGGCATGTCTGTTTCACTCATTTTGCAAACACAAAGCAGTCTCAGGAATCTCCCACATGTAACAAGGGTCGACTGACTGTACAAACCCTTGGAGCCCAGGGCCAGAGAGTGCTGCCTTCACACCTGCACAGGGGGAGCAGTGGGACCAGATCCTCTCACCAGCATCCGACAGAGCCACCTGTGTATCCCCGCTGAGGGGACCTGGGATGTTTACCGGGGATGGAGACAGATACAAAGGAAGCAAAAAGTGGGTGCTGGTTTGTACTGTGGAAGGAATGACCCCACAAGCCCAGTAATAAAAGTCCCCTGGCAGAGGTCAGAGGGCAAGTCCGGGGAAAGAGACCTGGGAAAGGCCACGCTCCTCCCCTTGCTGGGATGCAGGCCTGTGGCCAGTGGGTCCTGTTTTTAGGCTCTGATGGGAAGTCACAACAGTCCTGATGCCTACTAAATGTCAGCAGTTCCTTTTCCTACCTTTCCAGAAAGCTCCCCAATCCAGAGCATCTTACTGTAATGATTAAAACCCAAACCACTCTCCTGATTGCTCATTCTCCCACGTTTAACTGCAACACCAGTGCATCCAGTGCCGAAACACCACAGTGACATGAGGCGCACAGAGGGACCAGGTTGCTGACAGCTCCCCCTGGGCCCACAGATTCTTCTGAGCCACGGGGCTGTGGCTCTAACAACAGCTCAGCTATGCAGCACGCAGTTCCCAGGGAGTGGCTTTACCTGTAGGTCTGTGGCAATGGCATGGGGCCTCCTGAAGGGACATTCTGTTTACTGTCGGCAAAGTGGAAGCCTTTCATCTCCACCTGAGAGGGCTAAAGAAACCAAACAGCAACACACTGTCATCTGAGGCCCTGGAGACAGTGGACCACCCAGACTCACTGAACCACACCCAGGGGAGAGGTGGGAAGGCCTGTGGGACTAGAGCAGCGGTTTTTGACACCAGGGCCCAGTTTCATGGAAGATGATTTTTCCACAGACCAATATAGGTCTGCAGCCCAGGGGCTGGGACCCCTGTTCTGGAGGAACCTGCAGGCCTCTCCCCTCCCAGCCAGACTTAAAAGAGGGCTTCTTCTTAGGAGCAGAAACCATCGAAAATTTTGTTCTTTTTAAAGTGAGGTGGGAGAGCCAGTAAAGCATGGGCACCCACAGCAGGGCCTCCTTGGGAACTGGGGAGGAATGCTGATTCCTGGCCCTCAGCCCTCGACACGTTCAGAGTCCCCAGGACCTGCCCCCATGATGGCCCCACACACAGTCACATTCCTTTCTGCCCTGGGAGTCCTGCACACACCCAAGCCACTGGCTCTTTCTACCACACAGGGGTTCTTAACTGGCTAGAAAAGGTTGGTAAGGCAAGGCCCCTTCCCTAGGGTCATGGGCAGATGGGGTCCCGTTACCTCTCTGCTGGTGTTCAGGACTGGCGGCTGGGACCCAGGTGGAGGAATCCTTCGGGGGGCCCCAACAGAGAGGCTCTGCCCAGGCGGCAGCTGAATGGACTGGGGCAGGATCAGCGGCTGCTGCCCGGAGCCGTACCGAGGCAGTGGCATGGTCAGCTGCTGGGCGACAAGGACAGTCAGGAGGAGGAACGGATGTTACTGAGAAACCCCAAACACGCACCAAAGAGCGACTGCACATGTACTTCAGATTCATACACTCCAGAAGAACTCAAGCAAGAAGAACTGCACACAGCAGGACATGTTCTGATTTCTACTGTGGGATGGGAGAGATCACCCAGGATTTACACCTTCGACGCCAGGGGCATGTCTTCTTGCTGGAATGGAGTAGGTGGTGAGAAAATGGGCAAGACTAAGCTGGCTGCAGGCACAGGAGCTAACAGCATACGTGTGTCTCATGCGAATCTCTGCAAAGGACTGGGTCTATCTTCAGCCCTTTCTGCCTTTGTCCAGCAAGTGCTCACTGAAGGCATACAATGGGCCAGGGAGGCCCTGTCCAATATGGGCCTGGGAACTGCCAGGGCAGTGTGTGACATGCTGGACACAGCTACAGGACACTCTGGGTGCAGAGTGGCACAGGATCTGTGGGTACACACAGGGCGGGGGCAGGCAAGGAGAGGAATGAGGAAAGTTGAAGTAATGGCTAAGCCAAGTCCCAAAAGATGAAAGCTGCACTGGATGTGTATCTCTGCATTCCTTTGTACAGCACAAACACTGAAGACGCTTACTGTTTTGCATCAAGTGGTGGTAAAAACAAGACCCAGATCAATTCCGGGCTGTGGGGATCCTCTGAAGCATGCCATGACAGGAGAAGAGGAAGGCTGCAAGGCCTGACTAGAACAAGATAGGCGAGGAGGATGTGGACCTGGAGACTTAAGGGCAGGGGGATAGGATGGGGGCGGGGGGGCTGGGCCACTTTTGGTCTCTCAGTCACTGTCCTCTTCATCTCCCTGCTATTGAGTCCACAGTGGAGGGTCAGAAGGATCTATTGGAATTACATCACTGAGACTTGTAGTGGCCAGAGCCGCAAAGCACCACGCTCCTCCCTCCTTGGAGCACCAACATGGTGCAGGATGAAGATGAGGGGGATACGCTGCCATTTTTAGAGTGCTGACTTGGAGTATGATCTGACTTGCAGAGAGGCCAGGTAGGAGCCCCTACAGAAGCGGGGTGGGGTGGGGGGGGGTAGGGGGGGGTGGGGTGGGGTGGGGTGGGGTGGGGTGGG
>CAUYQU010039204.1:0-24937 GCA_963574635.1 Cheracebus regulus | reverse complement strand
GCCGGCAAAAAAGCCGCGCCAGCCGAAAGGGTCGCACTGGCGACCTGTGGGGCTCCTCCACGGGGAATGTCCTGGTCCGTGGGCAGCAAAAATTTATCGGTAAGTGTGGCGTCCACTGGCTCTCTGCGCTTTTACTGGGAGCTGCAATCCTGAGCTGCTAGTGATCGGCCATCTTGGATCTCAAAATAAACTTATTTCAACATGTACTTACTATAATGGTTTAAAGGGGGTTAAAGAACCACTTCAGAGGTTACATGGGAGTTTAAAAGTACATTTCAATGTAATTTTTAAAACTGTCATTTAAAAACCCCATAAAAATGTATCATCTTAACCATTTTTAAGCATATAGTCCAGCAGTATTAAGTATAATCACACTGCTGTGCAACACATCTCCAGAAACTTCATCTTGCAAAATTGAAGCTCTATTCCCATTAAACCTTAACTTCCTCCACCTCAGCCCTTAGCAATCACCTTTCTACTTCCTGTTTCTATGATTTTGACTACTTTAGATACTTCATTTGAGTAAAATCATACAATATTTGTCCTTTTGTAATTGGCTTATTTTGCTTATCATGATGTCTTCAAGGTTCATCTATACTGCAACGTACAGCAGAATTTTTCTTTTTTCAGGCTGTATAATATTCTTTTTTAAGTATATGCCAAATTTTGTTTATCCATTCATCTGTTGCTAGGTATTTGGGTTGCTCCCACCTCTTGACTATTCTATGCAAATAACTCTTCAATATTCTACTGTGAGAAATTTGTTTTTAATAATGGCATTTCATAGAATGAGACAAAAGAACAAAGAACATTTAATTGATTAAAATTTAATTGATTAAAATTTACTAAAATTCAGTAATTTTAGTACATTAAAGAAAAGTATCTTTTGAGAATTTGAGTCAACTTAAAGATTGAGAGCTTAGATTTAAAGATTGTAAGATATAGTGGGAAAAAAATTAAAAGAATGAAATAAGTCAAATTTACAACTACATCAAAATTGGTATTTAGCTTCAAAATTACAACAAATGCTCTTCCCACAAACCTTTAGACCATCACAGATATAAATAAAACCAAATCAAAAGCCCATTTGCATTTTATCTATAAAAACCTCTTTTTTTTTTTTTGAGTCAGAGTCTTGCTCTGTCACCTAGGCTAGAGTGCAGTGGCTTGATCTGGGCTCACTGCAACCTCCACCTCCCAGGTTCAAGTGATTCTCCTGCGTAAGCCTCCTGAGTAGCTGAGATTATAGACATCCACCACCACACCGGGCTAATCTTTGTATTTTTTTTTAGTAGAGATGGCATTTCACCATCTTGGCCAGGCTGGTCTTGATCTCCTAACCTCATAAGCCACCCGTCTCAGTCTCCCAAAGTGCTGGATTACAGGTGTGAGCCACTGCACCCGGCCTATAATGACCTCTCAATAAGCATGGTCAAACACAATCTATGAGCAACTACCTGCTCAGCTGCTTTTTAAAAAGCTGTCATAATTTTAATATTTACTCCTGCATTAAACACGTCATGCAATTAAAGCTGTGTAATTTTAATGTAGTAATTACATGGCAATAAACTTTGCTTGTCTGATTTGCTAAAGTAACTCTCAAAGAGAATATCCTCAGAAAAATGATTAGATATTCTAATAGTAAATAAACCCCACTGAAACAATACATATAAAGTGTTTACAGCTATATACATTATAAATCTTATTCACATACATATACGAGAACTCAGCACAACTGGTCTAGAATATTAAGAGTTTAGCACAGATATTTCTCAATATCAGAAGTTAATTATTTTTCAAGCACTTTCTACATATGCAGCTACCTTAATCTGCCTCTTAACAAAACTTAGTTCCATTGAAACAAACATCACAGAAAATAATGTTTTAAGGTTTTGGGAACCTATAGTCAAAACGTTAAATGGGGAGATAAGGAAAGTGGCAGAGATCTGCTAATGACATAATTTTAGTCTTAGTCCTTATAAGAATATGTTCCATGACCTTGAGCAAGTTACATTAGCCATGCGTTCTGCTGGCCTCTGTAAGTGAAATGGGCTGTTCATAAGGCTAATACCAGTGAATGAGAACCATTTGGAAAAAAAATTAAGTTAGATCTCTACCTCACACCATATCCAAAACTGAGTACCAACTCAATTAAACATCTAAATGTAAAAAATAAAGTAGAAAATCTAAGGATATTTTATCAGGTTAGGGTAGGGATGACTTCTCAAGGCGAGCACAAAACATGAAAGCCAGAAAGGTTGATTTTACTATATAAAAATTTTAAAGGTTTGTTGGCATGAAAGATATCTAATGTTAAATAATAAGGACTGAGAGAAAATATTTAAAACATCTCAACAGACAAAGGTTAATAGTATCTAAAATGTATAAAGGGCTCCTACAAAGCTATAAAAACAATCCAATAAAAATGGGAAATATATGTAAACAGGTGATACACAAAATAAAAATAAATGGCCAATAAACTAACAAAAGATATTTCATCTCATTAGTAAGCAGAAGAACACAAATGAAAACACCAAGAGACCAGGGGTGATGGCACATGCCTGTAATCCCAGCACTGTGGGAGGCTGAGGTTGGGAGGATTGCTTGAGCCCAAGAGTTTGAGATCAGCCTGGGCAACATAGTGAGGCCCTGTTTCTACTACAAACAAACAAAATAAAAGAAAAAAAAGAAAGTATTTGGGCTTGGTAGTGTGTGCCTGTAGTACTAGCTACTCAGGAGGCTAAGGTGGAAGATCACTTGTGCCTGGAGTTCAAGGTTGCAGTGAGTTAAGATCCCACCACTGTATTGTCTAGCCTGGGCAACACAGTGAGACCCTCTCAATCAATCAATAAAAATAAAAGAATAAGGATTTTTAATAAAATATTATTTGTAGTAATCAAGGAAGTGAGGGCCACCAAAATATCGATTAGGGAAGAACGACCATAGTACATCCATTCAACAGAATGTTCAACAGATGTTTAAAAGGGTGAAACAGGCCAGCCAGGTGGTTCATACCTGTAATCCCAACACTTTGGAAGGCTGAGGCAGGAGGATTGCCTGGGCCCAGGAGTTGCAGAGCAGTCTGGGCAATAATATGAGACCTCATCTCTACAAAAAATTTTTTAAAAATTAGCTGGGTATGGTGGTATGCACCTGTAGTCCCAGCCACTCGGGAGGCTGAGGCAGGAAGATCCCATGAGCCCAGGAGTTTGAGGTCGCAGTGAGTTATGATCGCAGCACTGCACCCTAGCCTAGGTGACAGAGTAAAACCTTGCCTTGAAGAAAAAAAAAATGAAATAGACTGAAAATACGTCAAATTACAAAAGTAAGTCTCAGAAGAATGATATTTTTAAAAAATTAATTTTTTTTACATGTACAGAAAATGTTTAGGAAGATTAGGAAGGGAAGAATCGCACCTTTATTTCTATAGTCACATTTACTGTTTGAATGTTTTATGACAAGCTAATATTACTTTTATTAAAAAATTATGGCCAGGTATGATGGCTCACGCCTGTAATCCCAGCACTTTGGGAGGCTGAGGCGGGTGGATCATCTGAGGTCAGGAATTCAAGACCAGCCTGGCCAACATGGTGAAACCCTGCCTCTACTAAAAATACAAAAATTTAGCTGGGCATTGTGGTGGTGGGCACCTGTAATTTCAGATACTTTGGGAGGCTTAGGCGGGTAGATCACCTGAGGTCAGGAATTCAAGACCAGCCTGACCCACATGGAGAAATCCCCCCGTTTCTACTAAAAAAAACACAAAATTAGCTGGGTGTGGTGGCACATGCCTGTAATCCCAGCAACTTGGGAGGTTGAGGCAGGAGAACCGCCTAGGAGGCAGAGGTTGCAGTGAGCCAAGATCTCGCCACTGCACTCCAGCCTGGGCAACAAGAGTGAAACTCTGTCTCAAAAAAAAAAAAGAAAAATTACTCAGTTCCTAGATTCTCTATCCAAACGGAATCATATTTATAAAGTATAGCAATAACCATTTGCCAACTGCAGTTCTGAGATTAAAAATTTTTTTTGTAAATATATTTATTGTTGTTGCCTCAAACAAAAGAACACTGCACCTTTGAGAAGACTGATTTCTGCTTTATCACTTCAGTATATAATAGCTGAACAGGCCCAGAAAAAAAAACAGAAATAGAACAGTATTCACCTGTGAAAAGGTTACACAGTATGAGACTTGGGAAAACAAAACAGGGGAGAAAGGCAAGGATACAACACATGGCATTCCAACTTGCTGGGGCTGTCTGAAACTCTCCAAAAGAAGTACAGTTTGTATAACATAAAACTTGTGGGTCTGCCCAGCAATATTTCCTGAATACCTAAATAAGCTGATTCAGGAGAGAGGTTACTAGAGAGGTGTTTAAAGATAAAGACTGGTTTGTTTAGGAAATGGATACCCTTTATAGTACAGAACTTTCATCTGTGTTTTAAAAATAGGCTTAATGCCATTTTCATTGTTTCCCCCAACTCCCCCTCATTCATGAGACTTTGATCTTCACAACTGCAGTTTTACTAACCACAGTATTTTTCAGGAACATAGCTTCCAAGGATGGCAAAGGATGTGAAAGCATCGGTGAGATCTGGGTTCAAATCTATATTGCATGTCAAGCTGCATTACCATGGGCGAGTTACCTACCCTGATATCTGAGTGAAATGGAGATGAAATAGTGTAATGAGTGGAAATGACAGAGTAAAAAACATTTAAGCAAAGTACCTTGTGCACAGAAAACTGAGACTTGCTCTGTCACCCAGGCTGGGGTGCAATGGCATGATCTCAGCTCACTGCAACCTCTGCCTCCTGGGTTCAAGCAATTCTCCTGCCTCAGCCTCCCGAGTAGCTGGAACTACAGGCACATGCCACCACACCCAACTAATTGCTTTTGCATTTTAGTAGAGACAGGGTTTTATTTACCATGTTGCCCAGGCTGGTCTTGCACTCCCGAGCTCAGGCAATCTGCCCACCTCGGCCTCCCAAAGTGCTAGGATTATAGGCATGAGCCACTGTGCCCAGCCAAGGGGAGTATAATTTTTCTATGACAGATCTGTGAGCAGACTGTGAGGGTGGAGGCCTGTGCAGTGGACAGGGAGAAAAGCACCTGAAGTGTTTCTCTCGTCATTCCACTGGGACTAGATGTCTGGCATTATAATTTGCTAAAGATGAATTGATTCCATCAGCCCATGCAGAATATAAGTGCTTTTGACAGAATTCAGCAAAGTTAGGATTTATATTGTAAGCTACTTTTAAAATTGCCTGGTTAGCAAATTAAACCAGCTGTGAAAATATCCTGGTTTCCATTCACAACAAATACAAGACGAGCCATTTTCCTTTAATGAATCTGGCCTCATGGCAGCATAGTCCATTCTGCATAATTTATTCCTAAGGGTTTCAAAGACATAATTTTCTTAAGACAGACCAAAATTAAACTATTTTCTAGGAAAAAAAAATATGAGCGAGAGGAGTTTCTCTCTATAGATTTTTGGTAAGTTCCATGAATCACTAGCCCATTCAACTTAGGAGACTAATGTCTGAATAAAAAATAGTAGTTATGTCAGTACTTTAAGCAGTCTTAACTGTTTTTCCTTTAAAAGGGCATATGAAAAACCAGTCTGCTCTGCAACACAATTTTTCACATTCTATGACAGAGAGAGGAAAAAAATCCACTCACTGCTATCAAAAAGCTACCCCGCAGACTCCCAACTTCAAGTTTAAAACCAATCACCCCTTAAGGAGTCAGGGGAGAGATCCTAAATTATTTAGAATGTTGGCTAAGTTATATTATTTATAATTCCTGTTCCTTTAGGGAAACAATTTGTTATTTAAACAAAGATCAGAAGTGTAAATAACCAAATGGAACAGAATTTCAGGAAGCACTATTCAAATAAATTCACACTTAGATAGCAAGGAAATGGTCTATTAATTTAGTCCACTTCATAAAGACATTGCTGAGAAAAGGATGTACCATTTTATACTTTATTTGGAAATCAACCAAACTGAATTAGTTCAATTTGGAACATACTGAGCCTTAAAGCCATTGCCAAAATGTAACATAAATTTTGATTAGGTGAGTGTGAAAAACTATAAAGCTAACTTTCTTGTTCTTCCAGTTAGTTGGTCTATAAATAGAAGCAATGCATTCACAGCCACCAAAGCAACCGGTGAGTTCCCCAATGTCTCCAACATACACATCTCTGACAAACACACAGTCAGCATGTTGAACCAAAGTGTTTCTGAGGACCTGTAATAGGACTCTTTTTAAATAAACTGTGACTCACTGTTTGCTTTCTTCACCAGGAGGTGGAGTCTTGCCATGCCCTTCCATTACAAGATCCTCCTGTTCCACCTGCAAAGGCAAGCACCACAGGTCAGCAGTAGTCAGTAACCACAATGCAACTCACTCCAAGAGCCCAGACCTACCCTGTGCAGAACCACAGGGCCCTTTCACTGTGGTGCACAGAACAGAAGCCTGGGCCAGTGGTTTTCAGACTTCTCCCTGAGTGATTAGATATGCAGAATAAAAAAGGAAATATGTTGATCTGCAAAATATGTAACTCTGACAAAGGATGAGCAACCAGCATATAAAAGAACAGTGACGAATGGGAGACAAAGACAATCTACTAGAAAAATCTGCAAAATAACCAAGTAGGAATTTCACTGAAGAGAACACATAAACAATTCCTAAACATATGAAAAGATGTCCAATCTCATGTCAGTCAAGAAAATGCAAATTAAAACCATTTCACAACTACCAGGTTGGCTAAAATTAAAGTCAGGCAATACCAAGTGTTGACAAGGATACAGCGCAATAGCAATTCTTATCCACTCCTTGTGGGAGGGAAAACTGGTATGGCTACTTTGAAAAAGTTTGCCATTATCTAGTACATTTGAACATGCATTTACTGTACACCTAAGTAAATGCACTTCTGTGTGTATACCCTATAGAAACTTTTGCACATAAACAAAAGTATTTGTAGTAGAATCATTTTTAGCAGAAAAAATACATGACTAAATGTCTATCAACAGTAAAACAGATAAATAGGCTATGGTGTTTTCAGAAAATAGAATACTATATTGCATGAAAACGAATGAACTACAACTACACACCTCAATCTGGATGAGTTACAAAAAGGTAATCAAGCGAAGGAAGTAATTCACAGAAGAATACATGTATTATATGTTTCTATAAATATCAAGTTCAAATATATACCTATTTTAGAGCAAACTGAAGCAGAAAATATATCTTTTTAACCGTGTGTGTGTGTGTGTGTGTGTGTGTGTGTGTGTGTGTGTGTGTGTGTGTATAGGCATATATAGGTATATACATTCTTTTATTTTTAAAGCTATAAAGAAAAGCCTGAGAGCCATGGCACGACCCTGTAAGTCTCAGCTACTTCAGGGGGCTGAGGCAGGAGAATTCATTGAGCCTAGAAGTTCCAGGCTGTAGCACTCTATGATCACACCTGTGAATAGCTACTGCACTCCAGCCTAGGCAACACAGCAAGACCCTAAGTCTTAAAAAAAACTAAAAAAAAGGGAATAATTTCTTAATATAAATTATTAATATAATTTCATAAAGGGAACAGTTTCCTTCTTTAATAATTTATTGTAATTTAAATTACTAATTTGATTTTTAAATTATTAAAATTTTTATTGACTACATGATTTGAAAAGTCAAATAACATTAATATTACAGGCTGACAAACAAAAACAGCACTCTCCACCCCTCCCCACCCTCACAACGAAAACCTCCATCCTCCTTTCCTCCCAGCGTAAGTTATCGTTTTTGTTCAACTCAATATTCAGTGCTAACTGTGCTATTATGTAGTAAATAATACATACAGCTGAATCATATGGAATGCTATAATTAAATTTCCTTTCTTGTATAATTTTGGTTTCCCTGGAACTAATAATTACCACTTCCTCTTCTTAGTCTTTTTTTTCCTCTGTTTTTTTTTTTTTTCCAGCTTAGTATTTGTTATGTATTTTTCATTAATTCATCCTCAAACTCTCCAACAGAACTGTAAATCTCCTCTTAATCAGTTCAAACACTTCAGGTTATCTGTCAGTTTCACCCCGCCTGGAAGACATCCTCAGGGGCTTCTCCCGCTCCGACCTGGATTGATCGCTCTCTAGGCCACTGAATCGCTGACATCTCGCCAGGGATGTCTCCTCCTCTTCATCTCTAGAATTCCCTCCTTTTTTTCCTAGGCTAGAGCATCTGTTTCCCAGATCCTCTCTCTTTTATGGTTTACTCACTGGTTCAGGTGGAGTATATATTCCCATGATTTCTTGATAGAACCTATATAGAAGGTGAATTTTTTTGAAACCTTGAATGACTGAAATGTCCTTGTTTTATCCACACATATACCTGACATATAAAACCTTTTTATTTATTTTTTTGGGATGGAGTCTTGTTCTGTCGCCCAGGCTACAGTGCAGTGGCGTGATTTTGGTTCACTGCAGCCTCCGCCTCCTGGGTTCAAGCAATTCTCCTGTCTTAGCCTCCTGAGTAGCTGGGACTATAGGTGTGTGCCACTATGCCTGGTTAACTCTTTGTATTTTTAGTACAGATAGGGTTTTGCCATGTTGGCCACACTGGTCTCGAACTCAAGTGATCCACCTGTGTCAGCCTTTCAAAGTGCTGGGATTACGAAATGTGAGCCACAACTCCCGGCCATAAAAACATTTTTTACTCACATACTTAAATATAAAAGTTGAAGTCAGTAAACTTTTCCATCCAAAAGTTTGAGGGTGATGCTCCATTGTCTTCTAGCTCCCAGAGCTGCTATACAGAAGCTCAGTATCATTCTAAGTCCTAATGTTTTGGATGTGACCTGTGTCTTTTCCAGAAATATTTAGGGCCTTATTTACATAGTAGTGAGTAAGAAAGAAAAAAACAAAAACAAAAACAAAACCCTTTTAGGATCTTCCATTTATCCTTAGTATTTTTTTTTTTTTTTTTTTGAGACAGAGTCTTGCCTTGTGCTCGGACTGGAATGCAGTGACATGATCTGGGCTCACTGCAACCTCCCCCTCCCAGGCTAAAGTGATTCTCCTGCCTTAGCCTCCAGAGTAGCTGGGATTACAGACATCCACCACTATTCTTGGCTGATTTTTGTATTTTTAGTAGAGATGGGGTTTCATCATGTTGGCCAGGCTGGTCTTGAATTCCTGCCTCAGGTGATCCAAGGTACTGGGATTACAGGCATGAGCCAACATACCCAGCCTATTTTTTTTTTTGAGATGGAGTTTCACTCTTGTTGCCCAGACTGGAGTGCAATGGCACGATCTTGGCTCACCACAACCTCTGCCTCTTGGGTTCAAGCAATTCTCCTGCCTTAGCCTCCCAAGTAGCTGGGATTACAGGTGCCTGCCACCATTCCTGGCTAATTGTTTGTATTTTTAGGAGAGACGGGGTTTCACTGTGTTAGCCAGGATGGTCTCAATCTCCCGACCTCAGGTCATCTGTCCGCCTCGGCCTCCCAAAGTGCTGGGATTACAGGCATGAACCATAGCTCCTGGCATATCCTTAGTTTTTAAAAATGCAAACTACTAAGCATGGTTCTTTATTTATTGAACTAGTGCTAGGTAAGTACTTTCAGTCTAGAAACTCTGTTTTTCAGGTTTGGGACATTTTCTCTACTTATTTATTTGACAATTTCCTCCTCTCAAACTTCTGTTCTCTCCTTCTTCCTGTTATTCAGTATTGAATCTCTGAGATTAATTAATTTCCTTCTTTCTCCATTTTTATATCTTTGATTTTTTATTTTAATTTCTGGGAGGTTCTCTCAACTTTATTTTCTAAAACTTCTAATGTTATGTACAATTTCTGCTATTTTAATTGAATTTTTTTTTTTGAGACAGAGTTTTGCTCTTGTTGCCCAGGCTGGAGGGCAATGGTGTGAGCTCAGCTCATTGTAACCTCCACCTACTGGGTTCAAGCGATTTCTCCTGCCTCAGCCTCCTGAGTAGCTGGGATTACAGGTGCCTGCCACCACACCCAGCTAATTTTTTTGTATTTTTAGCAGAGATGGGGTTTCATCATGTTGGCCAGGCTGGTATCAAATTCCTGACCTCAGGTGATACAACTGCCTACACCTCCCAAAGTGCTGAGATTACAAGTGTGAGCCACCAAGCCCAGCCCTTAATTGGATTTTTAAGAGCTCTTCCTCCTTCTTTGAATACTCCTTTTTCCAGTCTCCTGTTATTGTTCCATCATAATATTTTCTCTCATCCCTGAGGATATTCTAGAGTGCTTTTATTTTAGTTTTCTTTTTCCTTCTTTTTCTTTGAGATGGAGTCTCACTCTGTTGCTCAGGGAGGAGTGCAGTGGCATGATCTCAGCTCACTGCAACCTCTGCCTCCAGGGTTCAAGCGATTCTCCTGCTTCACCCTCCCAAGTAGCTAGGATTTTTAGTAGAGATGGAGTTTCGCCATGTTGGCCAGGCTGGTCTCGAACTCCTGACCTCAAGGGATCTGCCTGCCTTGGACTTCCAAAGTGCTGGCGTGAGCCAACATGCCTGGCCTATTTTAGTTTTCTTCTGCTCCCTGCATTGTCCCTGTTTCCTCCAAGTTCCTCTTTTGTCTTTGGTCACCATCTTCAGATTTTTATCAAATGACTGATCATCCTTGTCTATCCATTGATATTTAAGAGCAAGACCCTAAAGAGCTTGATGTGTGTGTGTGTGTGTGCATGCGTGCGTGTGTGTGTGTGTGTGTGGGAAGGGGCAAGGGAGAGGTTCCTTACACAGGGGTTAGCTTTCTGCAGGGTGATCAGGAAGGGACCTGCCCATTTCACTGGGACTTCAGATGCCTACAGCTATATATCCTCATCTATTTCCCCCTCCTTGGGCTATTTAATTACTCCAGAAAGACACCCTTCAATACTCAGCCTGACAGATATAAGCCAGGCTTTTGGTGTTCTGGGACTGAATCTGGGAAGAGAACTGGTAAAGTCTTGTGTGTCAGCATGTAGCCTTTATTTAAATTCTGTTTTTAGTTAGGTACCTCGTACCCACCCTCAGCTTTTCCTGAGGTTCAGCCCCTCTAGACTTCTGCCAGGTGGGAGAGGGTAGTGGTCTGTGGATACGAAGAAAGCGTATTTGGGGCTTTGCTTCTCATCGCCTCTTCAACCAATCTTGCTGTTTTTAGTGTTACTCCAAAAGCTTCCGAGCTTCTAAAATTTTGTTGGGCATGTCTTATTCTCTTCATCTCTTCTTCTATTCACTTTGTTTTCTGGTGGATTTATGCTTGCTGAAATCATTTTGTAAACATAATTTTAGTAGCACTTTAGAAGGGAGCAGACATTAATAACCTGGCTTAATCTACCATGTCAAGACTTATTCTTAAAACCTTTTCTGGCCAGGTGTGGTGGCTCATGCATGTAATCCCAGCACTTTGGGAGGCCGAGGCAGGTGGATCATGTGAGGTCAGGAGTTCGGGAACAGCCTGGCTAACATGGCAAAACCCTGTCTCTACTACAAATACAAAAAATTAGCCAGGAGTGCTGGTAGGTGCCTGTAATCCCAGCTACCAGGGAGGCTGAGGTAGGAGAACTGCTAGAACCGTGGGGGTGCAGGTTGCAGTGAGCCGAGATTGTGCCATTGCACTCCAGCCTGGGCAAAAGGAGAAACTATCTCAAAAAACAAAGAAACAAACAAACAAAGAAACAAACAAAAACAAAGAAAGAGTTTTTCATATACTATTACATGAAAGCTTCCTTCACATCACCAGGGCCACCTCTTTGATCCAGGGTGAATGTCCCCTAGCAGTCCAGCTGAAATACTTCCACACTCAGTCACTCCCCAGCACCACACATATCACTACCTGAAAGGCTTATTTGATCATGTGTCTTATTATCTGTCTCCCCAACCACGAACGCAAACTTCTGAGGCAGAGACTTTGAATGGCTTATTTAGTAGGAGCCTGGCACAACAAAGTTGTTTGAGCAGGGTGTGCTGACTGTCTGATATCTGCTTCTCTTTCTCCTACTCCTCCCTAAGCATTTATTTCCCTAGGTTCTGTCCTTGGACCTCTTTCTTCTCATTCTGCCACAGCAATTCCATCTAATCTCACCATTTCCACTATTAAATCTGAGTGATCCCAATTCTCCGTTTCTATCCCCAACCTGTCATGTTTAGTAGATACAGGGTTTCACCATGTTGGCCAGGGTGGTCTTGATCTCTTAACCTGGTGATCCGCCCACCTTGGCCTCCCAAAGTACTGGATTACAGGTGTGAGCCACCATGCCTGGCCCAAGAGTTCAACTTTTAAACTTATTCCCTTGCACAGACAAACTATAATTTGTTTATTAAGTCACCTGTAGATAGAGAGCTGGCTATTTCCAGTTTGGAGCTGCTATAAATCAAGCTGCCATGACCATTTTTATATAATGTGTTTTTGCAATCCCATGCAGTCATCTCAATGGCGTATATACCTAAGAGAATGACACCTTATAAGGTAGATGTACGTTTAACTTTATTTAGAAGCTTATGAAACAGTTTTCTAAGGGCTTGTACCATTTTATACTCCTTCCAACAATGTGTAAACGTTCCAGTTGCTCCAAATTCTTGCGGACACCTGGTATTATTAGTCTTTTGAACTGTAGTCATTTTGGTGAGTGTAACGTCATTATAGTTTTAATTTGTATTTCCCTCATGAATAATGTTGAACATCTGTGTTTTCATAACCACCTGGAAGTCTTATTTTGTGAAATGCCTATTTTAATCTTTTGCCCATTTTTGAGTTGTCTGGCCTTTTCTGATTTTTAGTAATGCATTTATTTATTTATTTTTGAGACAGAGTTTTGCTTTTGTTGCCCAGGCTGGAGTGCAATGGCATGGTCTCATCTCACCGCAGCCTCTGCCTTGTGGGATCAAGCAATTCTCCTGCCTCAGTCTCCCGAGTAGCTGGGATTACAGGCATGTGCTACCACACCCAGCTAATTTTGTATTTTTAGTAGAGACAGGGTTTCTCCACCTTGGTCGGACTGGTTGAACTCCCAACCTCAGGTGATCCACTCGCCTGAAGGCGGGATTACAGTGCTGGGATGAGCCACCATGCCTAACTATAATTCTTCACATACTCTGGATATGAGACTTTTATTAGAAAGCTGTATTGTAAATGTTTCTTCCCAATCTATAGTTTTCCTTATTCTTTTTTTTTTTTTTTTAGAGTCAAGGTCTTGCTCTGTCACCTAGGCTGGAGTACAGTGGCGTGAACATAGCTCATTGGAAGCCTCAACACAGGGCTTAAGTGATCCTTCCACCTTAGCCTCCTGGGTAGCTAGGACTACAGGAGTGCATCACCACAAACAACTAATTTTAAAAATACTTTTGTACAGATGAGGTCTTGCCGTGTTGCCCAGGCTGGTTTCAAACCCCTGGCCTCAAGGGATTCTCCTGCGTTAGCCTCCCAAAACATTGAGATTACAGGCATGAGCCACTGTGCCTAGCCTTTTTCAACATTCTTAATGGTGTCAATTGTTTAGCAGAAGTTTAAAATGTTTCATGAAATTCAACTGAACAGCTGTTATCTTTTACAGTTAGTGCTTTGTGCATGTTACCAAGAAACGTTCATATCCTCCCCAAAGTCATGAATGTAGACATCTCTTATGCGGTCATCAAAAGGCTTTAACGTTTTACCCTTCACAGTTAGGTCTGTGATGCACCCAAATTAAGTTTTGTATATGGTAGGGCCGGGTGCAGTGGCTCACGCCTGTAATCTCAAGACTTTGGAATGGAGGCGGGCGAATGAATAAAAGGTCAGAAGATCGAGACCATCCTGGCTAACACAGTGAAACCCCATCTCTACTAAAAATACAAAAAAATTAGGCAGGTATGGTGGCAGGCACCTGTAGTCCCAGCTAGTTGGAAGGCTGAGGCAGGAGAATCGCTTGAACCCGGGAGGCGGAGGTTGCAGTGAGCCAAGATTGTGCCATTGTACTCCAGCCTGGGCAACAGAGCGAGATCTGTCTCAAAAAAAAAAAAAAAGAAAGAAAGAAAGAAGAAGTTTTGTATATGGTATGTGACATAGAGGTCAGGGTTCACACATTTCCACATGGTTATCCAGTTCCTCCGGTATCTTTTCCTCACTGAATTACATTAGTCTTCTAATCATTTTTTTCTGATTGTGAAGTCTTATGCTTTGGGTTCCAAAGAATCAATTATACAACTACAGGATGGGCAAGACCAGTGTAATAGCAGTGTATGGACAATGTGACTTCTGAAACAAAGAAACACTTCTTGCTTAGCTATAGAACCACAAATTTTAACTGATATTTTAATATCCTTTAAAGCTTATTTTGACCATGTGATTAAAATCTTGTCAAAGAGATGTAAGCAGAGTGTAAAGTGCAGCTTCAACAAAGTCTTCCTAAGGAAGTGACAAGTTCTCTACTCTCTGTTACATGGAACACAGTAAGAATTGTTAGGGTTGTTTTTTATTTTAGCCATTCTAGTGGATGTGAAATGCTCTCACTGTGGTTCTGATTTGTGCCTTGCATGCTTTTTAAAACAAAGATGCCTAAGCCCTACCCTGGACTTAATGAAACAGAATCTCAAGAGCAAGAATCTGGTGGCTGCGCATGGCGGCTCATGCCTGTAATTCCAGTGCTGTGGGAGGCCATGGTAAGAAAATCACTTGAGGGCAGGAATTCGAGACCAGCCTGGGCAACATAGTGGAGACCCATCTCTTAAAAAAAAATAAAAAAGGCCAGGCGCGGTGGCTCACGCCTGTAATCCCAGCACTTTGGGAGGCCGAGATGGGTGGATCACAAGGTCAGAAGTTCAAGAGTAGCCTGGCCAAGATGGTGAAACCCCGTCACTACTAAAAATACAAAACTAGCCAGGCACAGTGGCAGGTGCCTGTAATCCCAGCTACTCGGGAGGCTGAGGCAGGAGAATCGCTTGAACCTGGGCAGCAGAGGTTGCAGTGAGCCAAGATCACACCACTGCACTCCAACTTGGATGACAGACTGATCTCTACTAAAAATAGAAAAACTAGCTGGGCATGGTGGTGTGTGCCTGTCATCCCAGCTACTCGGGAGTCGGAGGCAGGAGAATTGCCTGAGCCTGGGAGGCAGAGGTTGCAGTGAGCTGAGATGGTGCCACTACACTTCCACCTGAGCAAAAGAGCAAGACTGTCTCAAAAAACAAAAACATAGTAACAGTAACAATAGCGACATCTAATACCTTGCTCTATGTCCTATTTTACATGGTATTCATTCAACCCCTTCTTTCCACCCTTGTCTCCGAGTGCTCTTGTCCCATTTCTCCTGTATGCTTCTCCTGTCAGTCTGCTCCTCTGCAGACCACTGCTACTGCCTGATTTCAAGCCTTCCTCAGTCTTCCTGAGAAGACTCCGAACTGGTCTCCCTGCCTCCATTTTATACCCTCTCTATAATCATTTCTCCACACTCCTGCCAGCAGGTCAATTTTTTTTTTTTTTTGAGATGGAGTCTAGCTCTGTTATCCAGGCTGGAGTGTGGTGGCACGATCTCGGCTCACTGCAACCTCTGCCTCCCAGTTTCAAGCGATTCTCCTGCCTTAGCCTCCCGAGTTAACTGGGATTACAGGCGCCTGCCATCACGCCCAGCTAAATTTTGTATTTTTAGTAGATGACAGCCTCCCAAGTAGCTAGGATTACAGGCCTGGTGGAATTGCCACCATGCCTGGCTAATCTTTGTATTTTTAGTAGAGACAGGGTTTCACCATGTTGGCCAGGCTGGTCTCAAAATTCTGACCTCAAGTAACCCACCCGCCTTGGCCTCCCAAAGTGCTGGGATTACAGGTGTGAGCCACCACGCCCGGCAGGTCAATCTTTCTAAAACATGCATCAGATCAAGTTTCTCCCCTGCACAACATCCTTCAATAGCTCCCTATTGCCTGCAGGGATTCTGCTTCTAACTCCATCTTCAGGGTCTCACACACATTTCTCAATCCTCTAACCACCTCTTCTCCAGAGAAATGTGAGGCTCTGAATATGCACAAAGCACCCTCTCCTTTCTTAGGGATTCTTCTATACCCAGGTGACTTTTCCAGTAAGTTTATCTGACATAAGGAAACACTTGATTATTGTGCCATATAGCTTGTCCTGGATGGAGTATTGGAATACTACGGCCTCTGGAGTCAGACAGACCTGGACTCCAACCCAAATGATGTTGTTTACCAGCTATGTAATCAAATGGGTAAAGCACTTGGACTGCATGTTTGCTTTTCCAATCTGCTCTTAGTATACCAAAATCCATGAAATCTTGTTATCACTTGCTAAAGTAGATTCAGTCTAAAGTAGAGATATCCTAAGCTTTAGATAGCAAAAGACTTTATTAAACTATGTGTAAATATTTTTTCTCTGCATCCCCTATCAAAGCACAAACAAAACAAATTGCCATGTTCTCAAAATACTCCTGTGTAACACTTCTTGACTACACGAGCACTTAATATTAAGAACAGATCTTGCAATTCTTTGTCAATGAAACCAATTAAAACAGATCATTCAAACACTGCTGTGTATTTTATGTCTAAATTATCCTATTATCTTTAATGTTAAGCAAATCAACAGATCACTTTATTCTCTGTAGACAAAGACTAAATTTACTTGTTACCTGTTCTCTAAATTTACTTGTTCTTTATCATTTGATAATGATAAAGAACATTATATTAATAGCTAAAATGTTAGCTTCCTGATTCAGTAAATATTTATTTGCAGTAATTAGTAGAGACATGTGGCCACATAAATCTATGGCTATAAATGTGAAACCCTAGAGCTTACTTTTATTGTTTTATTATAAATATTTAAATACACAGGCCAGGCACGGTGGCTCATGCCTATACTCTCAACACTTTGGGAGGCTGAGGTGGGAGAATCTCTTGATCCCAGGAGTTCAAGACCAGCCTAGGCAATATAGTGAGACAACGTCTCAACAAGAAAAGTTTAAAAAAAAATTTAGCTGGGTGTGCTGGCACATGCCTATGGTCCCAGCTACATGGAAGGCTGAGGCAGGAGGATTCCTTAGAGCCCAGGAGGTTAAGGCTGCAATGAGCTATGTTCAGGCTACTACACTCCAGCCTGGGCAAGAGAGTAAGACTCTGTCTCAAAAAATAAAAAAATACATACATTAAAAATAAACATACACAAAGGTGCAGAGAATATGATCACAAACACCCAACTTCTCAGCTCTATGACAAGTTTTACTGTATCTGTTTTAGATTTCACTTAAAAAATAAACATTCCAAGGCTAGAGCTGCAGAATCTCTACAACTAGTAAGCTAACACCAACTCATTTAGAATATTGACATAAGTTACATTACATTTAAAGAAATGGCTACAAAGTTTAAGCATTCTAATTCATCTTTGTTAAGAATCATAGTGAAAGATAACACCCAGTCTGAAGACTGTCCCAGGAATGCTAGTCCTTGTCTCCCAATTCATTTGTCCTGTGGGATCTCCTTCCTCACCTATGGTTCTTGCTCTCCTAACTCCTGAGAACTCAAGACCCAATGGAAATCAGTCCACAGGCTGACGTAGGCCTAGTAAATCCTCTTTTTTAAGATAATCTGAGTGTAAACATCCAGATATTCTAGTCTACCCTCTACATCAACACCAGGCATCCTAACACAGCAAATCTTAAAGTAAAGTGTACATTTCATTTCCCTGCTTTAAAAATTGACTGCTTTGGTTGGGTGCAATGGCTCATGCCTGCAATCTCGGCACTTTGGGAGGCTGAGGCAGGAGGATCACTTGAGTCAGAAGTTCGAGACCAGCCTGATCAACATAGTGAGACCTAGTCTCTACAAAAAAGTAGGAAAAATTAGCCAGGCATGGTGGCACACCTGGGATCTCAGCTATTCTGGAGGCTGACGTGGGAGGATCACTTGAGTCCACAAGTTCAAGGTTTCAGTAAGCCATGATCACACTATTGCTCTCCAGCTTGGGCAACAGAGCAAGAATATTTTTCTATTAAACAAACAAACAAAAAAATCTGCTATTTCTAGGTGTCAATAAGGTTGCTAAAATAAAAATAAAATAATTTGTTTAATCTCCTGTATATTCTTGAAACTCTTCAGCCTAAGATAATCTAGGTTCTGTCATGCCCTCCTCTTCCCTGGCACTCTGATCACTGTGTGGTAGATTAAAGATGACCTCATATTTAAGGCCAATCTTCTCATCAAAAGGTAGGATCCATTTCTCCTCCCTTTGAGTCTGGGATGGTCCTGTGACTTGCTTTAATTCAACATATTGGGAAAGAAGTAAAGCTGGGTGACTTGTAAGGCTGGGCTTAAAGGTACCTGCAGCTCCTGCACGGCTGGAATGCCCCCTCCTGAATCTCTACCACCATGCTGTGAGAAACCCAAGGCATGTAGAGGTCATATGGAGGAGAACCTTGGGTCAACAGCCTCAAGCTGGTCTCCTAGCTGACAGCCAATGCCAACTGCCAGCCATGTGAGTCTTTTTCAGACATTTCTGGCCAATTGGGCATTCAGATGACAATAACTCCAGCCAATACCACTTTGGAAGAGAATAACTGCCCTACTGAGCCCAGGAAAACACAGAACTATGAGAAATAAAAAGCTGTCTTGGTAACGGGCTTTTTTTTTTTTTTTTAGAAACTCGGTGCTTATTTTCCACCAATCTTATTTCCATGTTGCTTAAGAGCCCATGCAAGAAGAGCTTAAGACCATTCAGTGGTTGCTCCTACCCATTCAGTAGCCTGAGCAGTGGGAGCTGCAGACCAGTCTTCTGTGGCAGGCTTACTCCAGTCTTCAGCAGGGAACTGCTGGATAGGCAGAGAGGACACCTGCATGCCTTCAGACCAGTCTGCGACCTCAAGCTGAGTAGCAGTGAACTCAGGAACTGGAGCAGTCCATTCGCCCTGGAATTCCTCCTTGGTCACAGCCTTTTCAGCAGCAACCTGCTCTTCTTTTTCAATCTCTTCAGGATCTCTATAGAAGTAGAGATCAGGCATGACCTCCCACGGGTGTTCATGGGAAATAGTGCCACGCATGCGCAAAACTTCCCGAGCCAGCATCCACCACATCAAACCCGCTTAGTGAGCTCCCTTGTTGTTGCATGGGATGGCAATGTCCACATAGCACAGAGGAGAATCTGTGTTGCACAGAGCAATGGTAGGTAGGTTAACATAAGATGTCTCAGTGAGAGGCTGGTGGTCAGCCCTGGGGTCAGTAACTAGAAGAAGCTGGGCCTCCTGGAAGGCTGCCTGGATCTGGTTAGCGAAGGTTCCAGGAGTGAAGCGGCAGCAATTGGAGTGGCTCCAGTGGCAGCAGCAAACTTCAGCACGGCCCTCTGGCCAGTATTCCTGGAGGGTATGACACTGACATCAGCAGGGTTTTCAATGGCAATAATGGCATGAGCTGCCAGCAGAAGCTTCTCTCAGGTCCTCTTCAGATTTATGTTGTAGATGCCATCACTTTTCCTTTTACAGACATACTGTTCCATCTGGAGGTCAAGGTTGGTGCCACCTAAGAGGGTTCCTCCTGCAAGGAACTTAAGGACATCCTCCTCCTTCATTTGCAGGACATCAAGGGCTCTGGACATTGTGAAAGTTTCCCTTTAAGTTACGACAGGAATACAGAACAATGCCATATGGACCCTTGTATAGGTAGCATGGAAAGCGGTAATAGAGTTTTAAAAAGTATATGTAAACTTTATTTTTTAGAATGGGTTTAGATTTATAGAAAAATTATGAAGATAGTCCGTTTATCTGAATCCAGTCTCTGCTGTTAGCAACATGTTACCCTAGTACATGTGTCACAATTCATGAACCAATACTGATACATTAGTATTAACTAAAGTCCATACTTTATTGAATTTACTCAGTTTTTACCTAACATTCCAGGATCCCATCCAGAATACCACACTACATTGTTATCGTGTCTCCTTAGCCGTCTCCTGGCTGTCACAGTTCCTCAGATTTTTCTGTTTTCCTTGAGTTTTCAGGAGTGCTGACCAGGCACTCCATAGAACACTCCTCTACTGGAATTTGTCTGATGTTTTTCTCATGATTAGACTGGGATAATAGATTTTGGGGAAGAAAACTAGAAAACTGATTTCCTCACATCATACCAACAGTACAAACTATAAAAATGTTAACACTGTTGATGCTGACTTTGATCACCTGGCTTCATGATCCTCCACTGTGTGAATCCACACTCAAGGAGTGGGAAGTTAGACTCCACATCCTTGAGGACACAGTATTTACTAAACTTTTTGGAATTATTCTGCTCGAGGTTGCAATGGCATTATTTTTCCCGTTTTTGTTTTCTGTAGTTGTTTTTTTCAAGTTGGAGTCTTGCTCTGTTGCCCAGGCCGGAGTGCAGTGGCATGATCTTGGCTCACTGCAACCTCCACCTCCTGGGTTTAAGCAATTCTCCTGCCTCAGACTCCTGAGTAGCTGGGATTACAGGCATGTGCCACCACGCCAGGCTAATTTTTGTATTTTTAGTAGAGATGGGGTTTCACCATGTTGCCCAGGCTGGTCTCAAACTCCTGACCTCAGGTGATCTGCCTGCCTTGGCCTCCCAAAGTGCTAGGATTACAGACATGATACACTGCGTCTGGCTGCAATGGTGGTTTTAAACCACTAAGTTTTGAGGAGATGTAATAGACACCAAGATATCTGAAATATACTCAAATTTTCCACCATCTCCCACCACACATTACCACTTATATGCTATACACAGTTCCCTCTGCTTATAATAGTCTTCTCCCCCTCACCCATCCAACAACAAATCAACAAAAACCATGAAATCCTTATTCTTCCTACAATACCCAGTTCAAGCATTCCCTCTCCACTGTGGAGCTTCCTTCCAGAAAGAATTCATTGCTTTGACCTAGGCACATTATTTAATACCAAGATCATAGCCTGTATAGTATGGTCACCTCCCTCAACCAGATTAAAAGTGCCCAAAATGCAGAGACCATGTCTTACATAAATAACTTTGCATGCCTGTACCTATGACATCAGCAAATAGTAGGTGCCCAATAAATGTCTGTTGAATTAAATAAACTGAATGGCTATAAAAGTGTATCACTTTTGATAAATCCCAATAAAAAGAATAAAAGAGAGACGACACAAATAAACAGCTTAGTTCCAGCATGGGTGAGTAAAGCCACAATAAAACTGAAACCTCCTAGTAAGGTACAGTTCTATTATGTAATAGCGAAAGCAGGCACTAAGAAAAATGAGGATTACATTTCACCAAAGCCACATGTGACAGAGAAAATAGTATCTGTTTTTAGATCAGTGTGATAATATAAACGTATAAATGCTAAATAAATTAGGTCACAAGTATCTCTCTATGGGAATCAGGCCAATGAAGTACATAGTATATCCATGCCTCCAGATTTCCTATGTCATCAAAGACTTTTTACACAACATATTTTCTTTTCTTTCTTTTTTTTTTTGAGACACAGTCTCGCTCTGTCATCCAGGCTGGAGTGCAGGGGCATGATCTGGGCTCACTGCAACCTCTGTCTCCCAGGTTCAAGTGATTCTCCTGCCTCAACCTCCCAAGTAGCTGGGACTACAGGTGCATGCCACCATGCCTGCCTAATTTTTGTATTTTTATTTTATTTTAGTTTTTGAGATGGAGTTTCACACTGTCACCCAGGCTGGAGTGTAGTGGCGTGATCTCCGCTCACTGCAGCCTCTGCCTCCTGGGGTCAAGTGATTCTCCTGCCTCAGCCTCCCAAGTAGCTGGGATTACAGGCGCACGCTACCATACCCAGCTAATTTTTATATTTTTAGTAGAGATGGGGTTTCGCTATGTTGGCCTGGCTGGTCTCGAACTCCTGACTTCAAGTCATCTGCCTGCCTTGGCCTCCCAAAGTGCTGGGATTATAGGCGTGAGCCACTGTGCCAAGCCGCAGAACATAATTTGAATATTTAACCTCTGAAAGTGTGGAACAATAAGACAGATCCATGAGTAATTCTGTTAATTTGATTCAATTTTATCTCTCACATACACAGCAGGGAAATTAAATAAACCCTGAAGTGGTCCTTGGGAAAAATGTAAGAAATAGTCACTGTTCCTCCAAAGGATACGTTCAGGGGTGTCTGAAGTTTTACATTAACAATAACTCTATCAACTTGTCTTCCTTCAGCATTTACAATAGAAGCTTTCACTATAATAGCAGAACTCTTCTTTGAGAAATTTGTTAGGTCATACAAAATTGCATTCTGGTGACCATTCCGGGAACAAAAGCTAGTTCTAAACTGATGTGAAATTTAACATTCTTTCTTCCTGCCTCCATGTTAAATGGCTGGAGTTCCAAGAATCAAAACAAATAAAGAATAAATAATAGTTTAAGGAGTCAATTCCGTGTGTCAGCACCCAGCACAGTTCCTGGCACACAGTAGGTGCTCCATAAATATTTGCTGAATTAATCAGAAATGAGAGAGGAAGGGAGGAAAGGAGGCAAAAATAAGGAAAAATAGAATGCTTGTGCATAATTCAAGAATGATCTATAATCTATTTACCATAGAAACCATCACCTGCTTTATATCTTTCTGGCAGAGGAAAAAAAAATCTCCCTAAACTCAAGAGGTCAAAGTCTACATTTCCCAACTCCCGAAGAATATATAATCCTAATCCATCTCTGAACTTCAATAAACATCTCTCTCCAAGAAATGTTACGGAAGATGTTGCATGGTTTCAGAGAACATTTCTTCAAGAGGAACAGCAAAATTCACTTCCTCCAGTAAGAATTCCATACCAATCCTGCCCATCCATAAGTGCTCCTGACTTACACTTGCACAACTTACCTGGATACTTTGTAAACCATATTGACCCTTCATTCATTTGTTAACTATTCTTAGCACCTTCTCTACAACTGCAGTTCCAAGACTTTCCTCTTAATAGGACATCTAAACTTGTCATTTCAAGTCTTCAATTACAATGACTTCTCTTTCTTTGTTGAGACAGAGTCTTGCTCTGTCACTCAGGGTACAGTACAGTGGCACAATCTCGGCTCACTGCAACCTCTGCCTCCTGGGTTCAAGCCAGTCTCCTGCCTCAGCCTCCCCAGTAGCTGCGATTACAGGCATGCACCGCTATGGCTAATTTTTGTACATTTGAAGATGGAGTTTCACCATGTTCACCAAGCTGGTCTCGAACTCCTGACCTCATGATCTGCCCGCCTCAGCCTCCCAAAGTGCTGGGATTATAGGAGTGAGCCACCATGCCCGGCCAACAGTTTTTTTGTTTTTTGTTTTGAGACAGAGTTTCACTCCTGTTGCCCAGGCTGGAGTGCAATGGCGCAATCTCAGTTCACTGCAACCTCCACCTCCCGGGTTCAAGCGATTCTCCTGCATCAGCCTCCCGAGTCACTGGGATTACAAGCACGTGCCACCATGCCCAGCTAATTTTGTATTTTTAGCAGAGAAGAAGTTTCTCCGTGTTGGTCAGGCTGGTCTTGAGCTCCCGACCTCAGGTGATCTGCCTGCCTCAGCCTCCCAAAGTGCTGGGATTGCAGGCGTGAGCCACTGCGCCTGGCCCCCACCACTCATTTTTAAAAAATCATTTAATTCCTCTTTAACTCATAAAATTTGGCTTCTGCACCTCCTACTCCAATTAAATGGCACCCTTGAACACCAATAAGTTATTTTTAGAAACTAGCATAGAAAATTTAAAACATGTACAAAGTAAATACAAATAAACCCCTATGTACCCATCACAACACTTCAATAGTTGTCAACATTCTACCATTTCTGCTTCACCTACACTTCCATGTATTCTCCAAACTATTTGATTACATGAGTTTCACCAGCTATAACGTATCTACACTGTAACTATTTTTATTGTAATCGTAAACTGTTGCACCCCTATCAGACACGGAACATCTCCCTCTCCCTAGAAGGTTTTCTCTTTAATTAGTTCATATCCTTTCTCTTTAATTAGTTCTTAAACAAATCCAGGTGACTTTTCTCACTTGTCAACCTCCTTGATTCTTGATCTGAGGTTACTGAATGAGCCTTTTTCTTGAAATTCCTCTCTTGATTTCTATGATGCAAAAGGAAGCCAATTCATCCTTAAGTCACATGAGTGTTAGTGCCAAAATATACCTCAAGTCTGTCTTTCCTCCACATCCAGCTCCACCCACAAATGCAGTCCACCCCTTCTCTCTTACCCGAAGAATGGCTGCACATGCCTTCTCACCAGGCTCCCTGCTTCCACTCTTAAGTCTTTCCAATCCACTCTCCGGACAGCAGCCAGAGACATTTTTGTTTTTTATTTTGAGACAGAGTCTCGCTCTGTTGCCAGGCTGGAGTGGAGTGGCGCTATCTCAACTCACTGCAACCTCTGCCTCCTGGGTTCAAGTGATTCTCCTGCCTCAGCCTCTCAAACAGCTGGGACTACAACGTGTGCCACCACGCCCACCAACTGTTGTACTTTTAGTAGAGATGGGGTTTCACCACATTGATGAGGATGATCTTGATCTTCTGACCTCACAATCCACCTGCCTCCGCCTGCCAAAGTGCTGGGATCACAGGCGTGAGCCACCAACTTGGCTGAGTCATGTCATTTTTTTTTTTTTTTAACAGTTGTGCAACAATCAGTTCAATCTAAGAGCATTTTCTTTTCTTTTCTTTTTTTTCCGAGAAAAAAAGAAGAAGAAGAAAAGAGGAAAAAAGAGAAAGAGGGAGAGAGAATGAGAATCTTGCTCTATTGCTCAGGATTTCATTTAAATCTGTGAAATGCTTATGCAATTACTAAAAAGTGATTTATTTCCTATTATGTGATCACTTTTAGAATAGGTATGATATAATATTTAAAAAATATATGTTTTGTGGATATGGGGTGGCAGGTTCTGTAAATATTTATTAAATTTGCTTGTTTCAGGTCTGTTTTCAAATCCGTTTTTTTTTTTTTTTTTTTTTTGCTCTCCATTAGGTTGGTAGATCTACCT
>CAUYQU010039200.1:0-15767 GCA_963574635.1 Cheracebus regulus | reverse complement strand
CCTGTAATCCCAGCTACTTGGGAAGCTGAGGCAGAAGAACCACGTGAACCTGGAAGGCAGAGGTTGTTGCAGTGAGCCAAGATTGCGCCACTGCACTCCGGCCTGGGTGATGAGCGAGATTCCATCTTTTTTTTTTTTTTTAAAGGGGAATGGGGGAAAACCCAGAAATCAAAAACATAAGTCATGTTCTTAAGTATTTCCTTTGAATTTTTTTTGATTTGTAGAATGAGAACAGTTGGTGTGGTCACTGTAAATCTTTTTTTTTTTTTTTTTTTTTTTTTTTAAGATGTAAAATCTTTCAAAAGCCCAATATGTACAAGATGATAAACATGATCTGGGTGGAGTAGCAACAATCATGGTAATACAGTAAGGAAATACAGTGAGCACTTATGTGAGCCTGACACTGCTAAGATGCCCATACCAACCGACTCACTTAAGCCTCAAACCTCAGGGCTATCTAAAATGACATGACTGTTGATGCTGGACTACAACCACATCCAAAGCCTTATCTTCTGACATCATTTTGCTCCAAAATTTCTTGTAAAACATCCATAAAAATTCTCAGACTTCCAAGCATTTCATATGGAAAGCGCTTTTTTTTTTTTTTTTGAGATGGAGTCTCGCTCTGTTGCCAGGCTGGAGTGCAATGGCTCGATCTTGGCTCACTGCCACCTCCACCTCCCAGGTTCAAGTGATTCTCCTGCCTCAGCCTCCTGAGTAGCTGGGATTATGGGCATGTGCCACCAAGCCCAGCTTATTTTTGTATTTTTAGTAGAGACCGGGTTTCACCATGTTGGCCAGGATGGTCTCAACCTCTTGACCTCGGGATCTGCCTGCCTCGGCCTCCTGTTCTGGGATTATAGGCGTGAGCCACCGCACCTGGCCGGAAAGATAGCTTTTAAAAATGCTTACAGATTAACTTTTAAATCCAGTTAAAAGTTTAAAAAGTAGGAAACTATACCAATTTGACCATCTTGTAGACATTAATCATGGATAAAAAGAGCCAGTGTAATAGATTTTGAAAAGTGGTCATGTGTGTGTGTGTTTTGTTTTTCAAAATTTCTACAGGGTAGGATGATTTGGCTACAAAGATATGGCAACATATCTTTGTAGCAGTTCTCACTGGGTCTTGAGATTGAAGGTGACTGAATCTCAGTAATAACGTGGCAAAACTTAAGGTAGGTTCACTGAAAAGACAATACCTGTAAAAGTTAAGCCATTTAATCCATCCCCTAACCACCACAACAAATGTTTAGGACTAGTGGTGACCACGAAGGCACTGCTGCTAATGCAGCCTCATTCCTCCCTTGTATTCAGATATGCTTTCTTGAGAGGGAGAGTGAGCAGATGAGTATGGTAGCCAACAGGTAAGACACAGCCATGGGCAATAAAAAGCCATTACAATTTTACCTGTTTATTGGGACAGAAAAAATGAGAAGCATTTTTCTAGATGCACTTTTTTCCATGCAGTGTTCTCCTTCTCTTGTTCCTGTGTTCTCTTTGCATGCTTTCAAGAAAACATGGGAAGAAGCTGGTACCTCATTTCAGACCAAAGCAAAACAAAGCCCAAGGACTGAAGTGCCGGCATCATTGCTAAAAATGTTAGGTGAGAGGGAAGCAATAGAAACTCTGAGACATCTTCAACCCATGGAATATCCTGTGGCCACAAAGGGCTGTGGATCCCACCAATTTCAATTGGTTCCCACTGACCAATCCTGGGAAATATCCAGGCTGTGTCTGCAGCGCCCCCTCCATTGTTGCTTCTTAGAGATGGTGCATCTCAGTCTCCAGGAAGTGGGCACCGCTCTGGGCAGTGTTCCTGCCCAGCACTGCACCAGCCTCTCAGGAACCAGGTTAGGGCTCTGGTAGCAAATACAAGCTCTACCCACATGGTGTGATGGGGCCACAAAGAACTACGCTTCTTTCTTTCTTTCTTAAGAGCCTTTAATGGGGGAAATGAAACTGGTGGGATATTTATTAAATTAAATGTAGGATACAGAATTTATTATATAATGTGATCTCAGGCATGTAAAAATGTATTGGGAAAATTTGGAAGGAAATACAATAAAATAAATTTTTTTTCTTTCTGATAGGAGTAGGAACATGAGTTCTCTTCTTTACAGTTTACTGTATTTCTCAACTTTTCTACAATGAGCATGTATTTAAAAAAAACTTACTTTGGCTGTGCACAGTGGCTCACTCCTATAAACCCAGCACTTTGGGAGGCCGAGGCAGGTGGATCACTTGAGGTCAAGAGTTCAAGACCAGCCTGGCCAACATGGTGAAACCCCGTCTCTACTAGAAATACAAAAAATAGCTGGGTGTGGTGGCAGGTGCCTATAATCCCAGCTACTCAGGAGGCTGAGGCAGGAGAATTGCTTGAACCCGAGAGGCAGAGGTTGCAGTGAGTAGAGATCACACCATTGCACTCCAGCCTGGGCAACAGAGTGAGACTCCGTCTTAAATACAAAAACAGAAAAAACCAACTTATTTTTATCTACAATAAAAAGAGGTGAGGGAAGATTTTGGTTATGCTGAAAATAACTATAGTCCTGTCTAATCCATTTCTTAACATCAAGTACAATGAAACAAAACTCTACAATATACCAGTTTATTCACTCTGAGCTAATGCTTTCAGATTATGAGTTTCTTAGAGGGAAACTTCCCCTACTTAAGCGGACATACATCTCATTAGCAGGATTTTAGCAAATCATACTGTACCATGTGCTTTTATGACCTAACTTTAAGAGTAATGACAATTAACTTTAAAAACAAACACAATAATTGAGTCTTAAGATTAAAAATGACTTTAATTAGAACAACATAAATTAGTATTTCCCTCAAGGCAGTTACTTAAGGAAACTATTTATCCCTCTACTGATGTTGCCATTTCTCAAAATATTTTTGGAACTTTCTGTGGAACTGCTCAGAAAAATCATTCTGTTATTTCAATCACTCCCTGTTTTTGACCAAAAATGGTTTTACCAGTTTGACACATCATTTACCTGACTTGACATCAAATTCTTTTAGGGCTCTTCGGTTGCCCTTTTAAAAAAAAAAATCCCTATCCTCAAAGGATAAAGATTCCCAACCACTAAGATTCTTTTAAGTCCACAAATAATGAAAACAATTCTAAACCTGTTTCCAACCCTATTTTGAGTAATAATAGCATTCCTGCAATACTGGCTGATTCCCCAAGATGAATAGTCTGAAGAGGCCAATTTTAGGGGTGGGAGAAAAGGAAAGGATCCATTATAGGTTCACGAAAAGCCTAGATAAAGGCAATGGAGTAAGGCTGATTTTGTATCCCGGTAAACACTAATAAAAACCTATTCGAAACCAAAAATTCTCTAGTGCAATAGGGAAATGAAAAACCATCAGTGGTTGCTTTGGTCCTTTGGGGTGGCCAGCAGAGGCAGAATCCCAAGCTGGAGACCCCAGGGGCTCCTTCGAATAGGACAGTGTTTTATACAAGATAAGACAACACTACCTTTTCTCTCCATTTGCCTTCATCATTTGTTAACATTGGCTTCACATTAGAATCAATCACCCGGGGAGCTTTTTAAAAAAAACCAGTTGACTGGCAACATCCAGAAAATGGAATCTGAATCCCAGGTCAAGTGTAGTACATATATCTGTGTATATACTGTTTCTTCTCTTTTCCCTTCCTTCAAGTTCCCAGGTGAACTGGATGCCCTGAAGTACAGTAAGGGGTGAGAATCGTGGGCAGCTGGTTCGGATGAAGATCAAGGCTTCCATCCACAAATCCTATCTTAGCTGATGAAATGAGCTCCTGAGTAACTCACTGCATTCATCACCTCACACTATGATTCATAAAAACAAAAATTAGGGGCAATTACTTGGTCTATACATATAATCTTAGAATATAAAAAATGAGGATAAGAATCATACAATCTCTAGTTGACTAACCACATGTAAGATGAAAACACAGAAGTACAGCTACATAATGAAACCATGTCAGAGTCTAGTTACTGGAAGTGATTCTTTTTTCTTCTTTTGGACTCTAAATTTTATCCGTAGACCAATTATTATTATTATTATTATTATTAGAGACAGAGTCTTGCACTGTTGCCCAGGCTGGAGTGCAGTGGCACAATCTCAGCTCACTGCAACCTCTACCTCCTGGGTTCCAGCGATTCTCGTGCCTCAGCCTCCTGAGTAGCTGAGTAGTTGGAATTACAGGTTCATGCCACCATGCCTGGCTATTTTGTTTTTTAAATTTTTAGTAGAGATGGGGTTTCACCATGTTGGCCAGGCTGGCCTCGAACTCCTGGCCTCAAGTGATCCACCCACCTCAGCCTCTCAGAGTGCTGGAATTACAGGATGAGCCACCACACCTGGCCTTAAATTTTCCACAATGAATATGTATTACCTTTTGATACCTCATCCAGTGCTGGCCTGCTGGCTTATGAGATTAAAAACCACATACCGGTAGTATCTTGGGCTGTCACATCCACACCATGTGTAACCATGACCCTGAGGCATTCCACGTGTCCCTTTGCAGCAGCAAGATGAAAGCTGGAAAGAGAAGTAAACACGATCTCTTTAAGATTTCTACTAGTTCATGTTCATCTCCAACAAAGTTTTTTGTTTGTTTGTTTTGCCTTTTCATGTATACCTTCTCTTCCTTGAGCTCCACAAGCACCCACTGACTAGGCATTAGTATCAACCTCATTTTACAGAGGAAACAGAGGCTCAGGATGGGCTGATAATTTGCCCGTTGACAGCTTTAGTTAAGTGATGGAGCAGGAGTTTGGTCTTCCAACCCCAAAGACCAGGCTTGAAAAAAGTCAGATTCAGCCATATATTTTGTCCTTTATGAAACAAATCAGAAAGTCCCAACTAGACTGAATTTCTAAGTAGTATATCTTTATCAATGTTTTGCTGTTGTCTAGTGTTTTCACCATAGCTATTTTACCATTTTAAAGTGATATGCTTTAAAAAGAAAATCTCATCTAAGTCAAATAGTGGCCAGGTTCTTGGACAACTCAATGCCCACCGTTGAGCTGTAACTGAGTAACAATAGCTGCATGCAACATTTGATAAGTGTCTCATGTGGGTCAAGCATCTGACCATACATTTTTATGCACTGTTTTTCATTCTATGACAGCTCTTTAAGGTGAGTTCTATTAGTTTCTCCATTAGATGGCAGGTGTCTACACCCTGGTACAAACAGCATTAGAGAAAGCCCACCATTAAGACTCCAGAACTCAATGACACTTGGGAGCATGAACCATGATCAGCATGTTTAGATTGGGCATTTGAGGAAAGGATAACATCCAAATGCCAAATCAATCATCCCTGCAGATCCTGGGGTGAAGAGCACTTCTGCATGCAGAAAGAAGCAAAGCACAATTCCACTGGGCTGTCAGGCCCAGAGGCCGAGATGGCTGCAAAATTTGGCCAGATTTCCCTTCTCTCAGTTGCTGTCCTGTAGAGAGGTTAATGAGCCTTCTAGTTCTTCTCCTGCCTCAGTCGGGTTTTAAGGAGGTGCCCTCAGGATACCTCTCATGACGTCCCTTAGTGTCTGCACCTCCGAATTAATGCCCAGGTAATTTTCTCACACTGGTAGGATCTGCCATTGAAGCCCAGGGTAACATTCAACTGGAAAGTCCCAGAGCTGATATTTAAACCCAAGTTGGTCTGATTCCAGACTTCTTCTCTTAATAACTTGGCTGAGTGAGGGGGACAGATCAACAAATAGGAATACTTCAGTACTAGTTGCAAATCGGCCATAATTATCTGTGTGTTTCAGGAAGTCATTTTCACCTCTCTGTACCTAAATTTTCTCCATTGTAAAGGTTGGGGATCAAGCCAAATAATTTCTAATGGTTTCCCTGGCTCTAACATTCTATTACTTTAGCCTACCTGGCTCTACTTACAGCAACTATTTCTGTATTTGTGCAGCAATCTATGTGTAATATCTATTTACAGTCAAAATTTATTTTATAAGTGATTTCACATTGCAGTAAAACTTTGAGTGCATGTAATGATTTGAGAGTGTAGTGACTTGTTTTTTTTAATTTCTTATTTTTTTTTTTTGAGACAGTCTCACTGTCACCAAGGCTAGAGTGCAGTGGCATGATCTTGGCTCACTGCAAGGTTCAAGCGATTCTCCTGCCTCAGCCTCCCGAGTAACTGGGATTACAGGTGAATGCCACCACACCCAGTTGATTTTTGTATTTTTAGTAGAGATGGGGTTTCACCATGTTGGCCAGGCTGGTCTCAAACTCCTAACCTCAGGTGATCCACCTGCCTTGGTCTCCCAAAGTGCTGGGATTACAGGTGTGGGCCACCGTGCCCAGCCATAGTGACTTATAAATGGAATTCCTGATTCAATGTAGCTTCACCAAACCATATTAGCAGTACAAGAATTCCTCCACTTCTCAACATTGTTGGGATAGCTTCATTTTACAATAAGTTCACCTTTAAGCAGTAAGTCTTTTACTAATCTTGGTAGAAGGTTTCTAAAAGTTTCCCAGTCTTTGTAACAGTACATGTAAAATAATTAATTGCTCTTGGGAATATGGAGTCTCCTCAGTTATTGAATTGTATGTTTAGGGATGCTAATTGAAATGCCTCTGGATTACTAAGCCCTAAAATTCATTAATATTTAGCTTCTTGATGTCTCTGACCATCTCCTATGACAAGAGGAAAACTAAATCAAAGGTATCTAAACAAGAGAGTAGCCATATCCCATTCTAAAGATAAACATGCCAGAAAGTGTCTACTGTACATGTGCATATACACACCCCAATCAATTTATCTACATTTAACTTTTGATTGAAGTAAAACATGTAAAGAAAGCTACACATATAATTGTATAGTTTGCTAAATTTTCACAAATGAAATATTTTGCCTTCATACTAATCAAGAAACAGAATGTGATCAGTGTTGAGAAACATTAAGGTTACCCTGCCCCCATGGCTCCTCTGTGGAGGATAGCTTTTAGTCTGTAATTAGTGGTAGGTGGGTAACAGCTGCCTACTTGGTATATTCTTGAGTTATAAGTAAATGTAGAGTACCTGTATATTAATAAGAATAACCTGTCTAAGAGCAAATACTTACATGGGTGAGAATATGCTGGGGGCCTTCAGCCTGGAGAGCTATCAGCCCCAGAGGTTCTCAGGCTGTTGGTCCCCAGGATACATGCACTCTGTTGTGCTATTTGGGTGTCTGCCTCTCAAATACCTTCAGTGCCACCTGGGTGGTGGTCTCCCAATTGAGCTGGTTCTCGGTAGGTCAGAGACCCCCAAAACCTTCCTCATAGCTCCTGCTAGCACCCCAGAAGTTCTCCATGTGCCCCTTCTAGTTACCAATCTCCTTTCCCATGTGCTATTTTTATTTCTTCTGCTCGGAGTCTTCTTGGATTACCTCTGGATTACAGAGTCTATTTATGGGTGTTTGGAACTGCAGACCATCTGACAGTGAAGCATTATGGTAAGCCACTCCCAAATGCAGTCTGACAAACACGACATGATATTCTACGAATGATTTGAGAAATGCAGAGTTGCAGGATCATAACTTGGAAGGTCCACGATCATTACAAGACAGAAATGAGGTGTTGGGAAGCTGCGCTCAATTTCCAACCCCACAAGACAATTTTCTTAGATATGGCTTTGTAAAAGAAAATTCCTGATTATCAACCTAAATTGATATATTTGATAGCTAAAATAAATGTTATTGAGGGATGCAGTTAAAGCTTCATACGCATAATGCTTTAATTGTAACAGCGAGAGATTTTATTTTGCCCTGCCTTGCCCATTGAGAGTTTGAACAATAAGTGACTTTTTTTCTCTATTCAGGGGACTTTCCAACTATTATTCTTCAGAATGCTTGTGTCCTGCTGAGAAAACAGAATGATAGTCTTTTTCTAATTCATTATTTTCTCTTCATGTATTTTACCTAAAGCTGCATCACTTACTGCTCTTACAGATAAAACGGACAAAGTACAAACAAATACAGATGACTAGAAACAGCTCATTCTATAAGGACAGATATTCCTGGCTTTGATTTTATACTACATGCATCTAATACTGTATTTTCTGCTAGTTCATGTGATTCAATTAAACATTACTTCAAGGTGTTTCTGCAGGAAAACGCTAACATCCAGGTGTTGTGTTCTGATGTCACACAAAAGTGTCTGCTCTGCTTTCTAAAACACACAGGCAGAGGAATGATTCTGAAAAGCAGGAAAGGCAAAAACTGATCTTTTGAGCTAGAAGTGTATGATCCATTTCTCCAGACAAGGAACTCTACTGTGTATCATCATTCCTCTCACTGGGTATGCACTTCTGGGAAATGGAAGCAAAGCCAGGAAACCCAGTCTTCAAGTCTGCTCTTGGGGAGACAGCCACTAATGCTGTGCACTCTCTCTGCCCCTCCAGGTGTGCCCCTGCCTTTATCTCCAGGGTTGTGGCCCAGAGGTGGTCCCCCAGTGAACTGCATCCAAAGGGCTGCCCTGTGCTTTGGCTCCTGGTCGGGCTTGCCCAGTGAGAATGATGAAAGAGTTCAGGGCATCATCTCCTCCCCTCCTTCCCTGGCCACACCTTGGCAGTGGCTGCCTTCCTCTGTGAAGGCCACAGCTCTGCAACCGGCTCTCCCAAAGCCATAGCTGCAGCTGTCCCTCCTTGCCCCTTCAGGTCAAGAGTAGAAATAGATTCCCACTGTTGCCAGAATCCAGGGCAGCATTCCCAACCTTACTGATTCCTCTTAACCTGGTCACATATTTGTAAATAGTTCCTTTCTTTTTCTTTTCTTTCTTTCTTTTTTTTTTTGAGATGGGAGTCTTGCTCTGTTGCCCAGGCTGGAGTACAATGGCGCAATCACGACTCACTGCAGCCTCCACCTCCCAGGTTCAAGTGATTCTCCTGCCTCAGCCTCCTGAGTAGCTGGGATTACAGGCGCATGGCTATTATCTGATTAAATATTTCTAAGAGCCAATTCAGACTATTTTGTTAAAGTTTTAATTGCCACATATAGTTGATTTGCTTATTTAATATATGGGCTTTGTGGCTAAAATGTAATGGGAGAATATACCATATAACTTTCTAATTCTATGGCATATAATAAGTGACTTCAAAAAGTTTTCTAATATGATCTTAGGCCAAAGTAAAGGCCTGTTTAAAGAGTTCAATGATACACCTCTCCAAGCGTAAGAAAAACAAATGACTTAAGTGAGAGCCAACACACAGTCTAGAATGTCCCACTACTTAATAAAGAAATACTAAAATTCAAACTTAGTATGGTGAACTTGGTTTTGAGAGGATAACCAACACCCCAAACAATACATATGGGCACCCCAAACAATACATATAGGTACCCACACAACTGCTACAAAAACAAAATTAAAAAGCCATCAAACCCCACACACTTTTTACCAACCCAACCATCCAGGTAATTTGTAAAACATAATCAAGGCTCTAAGGAAACATAAAAATATATCAGCTCCTGAATGCTTCCATCATGCTGAGGTTTCATTCATTCTACTTGACGCAGACTCTAAAGGAATTACTTAATTTTATCAGTCACTGGCATATTACTCATTAAAGTACATGCTAGATTTGTGGTCTACAATTGGGAAATTCTTGATAAGTTCTGTGGGCATATCCTGTGTAATAACAAGAGTTCTTCAGTAATGAATTAGAAGTAAAATAAAATTTACTAAATATTCTATACTATTATACACACACATACCCATGTACACACTATACATGTTATATATATTCTATGCTAATATATACACACGCACCCATGTACACACTATACATGTTATATATATAATACCTTGCACCATATTCTACTATTAAAAAATGTGCAGGCTAGGTTTAGGAAAAAAATACAAAATAAGAAAAAAATAACTATCAAGAAAGTTATTTTGATATATATATTGCTCACTCTAACGCCTTAAAATGTCTTACGTTTTATAATTCAGTAATGAATCATTGCCATAATTTTAGAAAATCATTTTACTACTTAACTTGGAACGTAGCATCTATAACTGAAAGAGTTTGCTCAATCAGTTATCACATAAAAGAAAATCAAAATGGTCAGTGTACGGTTTTAACTTTGTCCTGTTTTTATGAAAGGTGTGCAAATGCAGAAGAAATAGGCACAAATCAGACAATGAAATGACTGTCAGCAATTCTTTAACAACCCATCTCCTGTATATTACGAAAGCACTTATGTATTCAATCTGGATATCTTACACTTGAACAACCAACTATCAACCGAAAGAGCAGGCTCACTCTGTTTATTCCCCTCAGAGAGAAAGAAAGCTGCTAGAAATAGGAGCCCCGCCTCTTTTTTCTCTCATACCCCCGCCCTATGCCTCGAAGCAGCTATTAATCAGAAGTGGAATAAACACCCATGTAGAGAAGAACAGGGTGGGAAAACCATACTGCTGTTAACCTCTTTTCTGTATCTAATTTAGATAACAAGTAGTCTTAACGTTTTAACTTCAGGAAACTGGTTCTTATTCCTAATGTCTGTGATTTTGAAAAATTAAACAAAGCTTCCAATCTTATAGCTTTATTAAAGCTCAGAAGAGGAACAAAAACATCTAGTCAGATGATAAAGTATAACAAGAAGCAGGATATTTGGGAGGTAGTGCTTGTAACCTTAAGGGCTCAGACTAACTGGGTTTGAATCTATGCTTCCTTATTAGGCTCCATCTCAGCTTTCCCATCAGTAAACTGGGTTGTGGGGAATACATGAATTATGTGTAAAAGCACTTAGTAAAGTGTGAAGCATGACATAAACACTCAAAACATGCCACCAATTATTGTATCCTCACCAACACAAGGCCAGGCACAGAGTCTGTGACTTGTTGCTTAATAAAAGGAATCATTTCAATGTTCAGAAAGGACACAGTAGCAGAAATTAAATCGGAACCACCACTGCTTAAAAAACAAAGAGGGGAAAGGAGGGGCAAAAGCTATGTGTGTTTCCATTGAATGGAAACTTTGGAACAAAGTTACAGACAAGTAGCAAACCACAAAAAACCATCCAACACCAGCCTTGTCTAACACCCACACTTGAGCAGCTAACGTTCTGGCACCTCTCACGGAAGTGATCATCCCCAAAGCAGGGTTTGGCAGCAGCAAGTGATTAACATTTAGCCTTGGAATGTGAACCAGAAGCACAGCCAACTTGGAACAAGATACTCAAGTGGAAAGTTAGGTTCTGTTGGGTCAAAAAACATGACCTGTCAGTGACAACCTGATTTATAGATGTTGGTGAGTAGATTTCCATTCTTACGTATGCAGTGACTGATAAATGTCAGCATCCTCGCAGGCTAGGGCTGCTCTATCTAGATGGCAGGCAGGGTCATCTCAGGCTTAGGAAGCAGATGGTGCCCCAGGCCAGCACATGACTTGTTAAGAACATGACTGGTGCCCTCTGATGGCCTATGTCCTGGATAGCTGGCAACTCTCTCTAAATAAAGAGAGCCTGTAGATTAGGATGGGGTAGAGGGCCAAGGCAGTATGTTGATGAAACTTACCTGTTCCCTCTTTAAACATATTTCTTTTTTTTTTTTTGGAGACAGAGTCTCACTCTCTTGCCCAGACTAGAGTGCAGTGGCTCAGTCTTAGCTCACTGCAACCTGCACTTTCTGAGTTCAAGCGATTCTTGTGCTTCAGCTTCCCAAGTAGCCGGGATTACAGGTGTGCACCACTATGCCTGGCTACGTTTTGTGTTTTGACAAAGACAGGGTTTCACCATGTTGACCAGGCTGGTCTGGAACTCCTGACCTTAAGTGATCTGCCCACCTCGGCCTCCCAAAGTGCTGGGATTACAGGTGTGAGCCAACACACCCAGCCAAACATGGTATTCCTAACAATATTAATTCTAAAGCATTGGAATTAACTCAAGTATGGTATCATTTTGATATTTCTATAGTTGTATATTTTTATAAGTATTGCTACTTCTACAGCTAAAAGTATTCATTCATATATTTATTATAATACTAGGGTATCTATGTGTGAGACATGGTTCTAAGGAAACAATGATGAATAAAACAAAGTTCCTGCCTTTACGGAGCTTGGCTTTTAGCAGGAAGACAAAAGAGAACCAGTGGTTTCAACCAGGAGTCCTTTTGCACCCTGTCCTTGGAACATTTGGCAATGTCTGGAGACATTTTTTATTATGAACTAGTGAAGTAGGAGAGGAGGGAGATCTTACTTGCATCTAATGTGCTGAGGCCGGAGATGCTGCCGACCATCTCTACAATGCACGAGACAGGTCCCCACAACCAAGAAGTATCTATACAGTCCAAAACATCAGTAGTGGGCTGGGTGCAGTGGCTCACACCTATAATCCCAGCACTTTGGGAGGTGGAAGGTGGCAGACTGCTTGAGCCCAGGAGTTCAAGACCAGCCTGAACAACATGGCTAATCCTGTCTTTACAAAAAATGTAAAAAAAAAAAAAAAAAAAAAATTAGGCAGGTGTGGTGCCCCATGCTTGTAGTCCCAGCTACTCAGAAGGCTAAGGCAGGAGGATAACTTGAGCCTGGGAAGTTGAGGCTACGGTGAGCTGTGATCACACCACTACACTCCAGCCTGGGTGAGAGTGGAAACTATGTCTCAAAAAAAAAAAAAAAAAAAATCAGTAGTATCCAGGTTAAGAAACTCTGCAAAAAACCATAAAAGCAATGTATAGACAATCCAAGATGGCCGAATAGGAACAGCACTGGATTGCAGTTCCCAGCGAAAACGCAGAGGGTAAGTGATCACCGCATTTCAAAACGAGTTATTACTGCCCACAGACCAGAAGATTCCTGGGCGGAAAAGCACCACAAGTCTCCAGCGCGGCTGTTTCAGCCGGCACAGCTGGTCTCCACACAAAAACTGACACAAATTTGGGCGCCCTTTCAATTGGCGAGTGGAATGCATGGGAGGCAGAGATGCCCGTTCAACTGAAGAAAAGGGGACTGAAACAGTAAGCTGGGTGATCTGGCTCAGCTGGTCCCACCCCCACAAAGACCAACAATCTAAAATACTCTGACTGAGAGTTTCACAGCAAGCACAGCTGGACCTGGGATGGTCCAGCTCTGTTGGGGGAAGGGCATCCACCACTACCGAGGCAGTCCGCCATTACGGAGGCAGTTCTAACTATACCCCTATATACAAAACTGCAAGGAAGTTCACACAGCAGCTGGGCAGAGCCCACGGCAGCTGAGCAATGCCTCTGCTGGCAGACAGTGACTAGGCTACCTCCTCGCCTGGCAGGGCATCTCTGAAAAAAGGCAGCAGAATGTCAGGAACTTACAAATAAAGCCCCACCTTCCTGGGAAAGAGCACCTGAGAAAAAAAGGCAGTTATGAGTTCCACTGCAGCAGACTTAAATGTACCTGCCCAGCAGCTCTGAACAGAACAACAGAGCTTACAGCTCAGCACTTGAGCTCCTATAAGGGACAGACTGTCTTCTCAAGCAGCTCCCCGACACCCGTATATCCAAAGAGATACCTCATAAAGGAGAGCTCAGGCTGACATCTGGCGGGTATCCTTCTGGGACAAAGATAACAGAAGAAGAAACTGGCAGCAACCCTTACTGTTCTGTAGCCGCTGCAGATGATCCCCAGACAAGCAGGGTCTGGAGTGGCCCTCCAGCAGTCCTACAGCAGGGAGGCCTGACAGTTAGAAGGAAAACTAAGAAACAGAAAGAAATAACTTCATCATCAACAAAAAGGATGTCCACTCAGAGACCCCATCTGAAAGTCACCAACTACAAAGACCGCAGGTAGATAAATCCACAAAGATGGGAAGAAACCAGCGCAAAACGGATGAAAACACCCAAAACCGGGACACCTCTCCTCCTCCAAGGGATCCCAACTCACCAGCAAGGGAACAAGGCTAGATGGAGAATGAGTCCGATGAATTGACAGAAACAGGCTTCAGAAGGTGGGTAATAAAAAACTTCTCTGAGGGAAAAGATCATGTTCTAACCCAGTGCAAAGAAACTAAGAACCTTGAAAAAAGGTTTGATAAAATGTTAAGAATAAACAGCAAGAGAGGACTATAAATTAATGGAGCTGAGAAACACAACACGAGAACTTCACGAAGCATACACAAGTTTCAATAGCCAAATGGACCAAGCTGAAGAAAGGATATCAGAGATTGAAGATCAACTCAATGAAATAAAACGAGAAGGCAAGATTAGAGAAAAAATAGTAGAAATAAATGAACAAAGGCTCCAAGAAACATGGGATTATATGAATAGACCTAATCTACATTTGATAGGTGTACCTGACTGTGACAGAGAGAATGAATCCAAGCTGGAAAATACTCTTCAGGATATTACCCAGGAGAACTTCCCCAACCTAGCAAAGCAGGCCAACATTCAAGTCCAGGAAATACAGAGAACACCACAAAGATATTCCTCAAGAAGAGCAACCCCAAGGCACGTAATCATCAGATTCATCAGGGTTGAAATGAAGGAAAAAATGCTAAGGGCAGCCAGAGAGAAAGGTTGGGTTACTCACAGAAGGAAGCCCATCGGACTCACAGCAGATCTCTCAGCAGAAACCCTACAAGCCAGAAGAGAGTGGGGGCCAATATTCAACATCCTTAAAGAAAAGAACTTGCAACCTAGAATTTCATATCCTGCCAAACTAAGCTTCATAAGCAAAGGAGAAATAAAATCCTTTACGAACAAGCAGTTGCTCAGAGACTTCATCACCACCAGGCCTGCCTTACAAGAGCTCCTGAAAGAAGCACTAAACATAGAAAGGAACAACAAGTACTAGTCACTCCAAAAATGTACCAAATGGTAAAGAGCATTGACACAATGAAGAAACTGTGTCAACTAATGGACAAAACAACCAGCCAGCATCAAAATAGCAGGATCAAATTCACACATAACAATATTAATCTTAAATGTAAATGGGCTAAATGCCCCAATCAAAAAACACAGATTGGCAAATTGGATGAAATGTCAAAAACCATTGGTGTGCTGTATCCAGGAAACTCATTTCACATGCAAGGACACACATAGACTCAAAATAAAGGGATGGAGGAAGATCTACCAAGCAAATGGAGAACAACAAAAAAGCAGGAGTTACAATCCTAGTCTCTGATAAAATAGACTTTAAACCAACAAAGATCAAAAGAGACAAAGAAGGGCATTACATAATGATAAAAGGATCAATGCAACAAGAACTAACGATCCTAAATATATATGCACCCAATACAGGAGCACCCAGATACATAAAGCAAGTTCTTAATGACCTACAAAGAGACTTAGACTCCCACACAATAGTGGGAGACTTTAACACTCCACTGTCAATATTAGATCAATGAAACAGAAAACTAACAAGGATATCCAGGACTTGAACTCAGACCTGGATCATGCAAACCTAACAGACATTTACACAACTCTCCACCCCAAATCCACAGAATATACATTCTTCTCAGCATCACATTACACCTACTCTAAAACTGACCACATAATTGGAAGTAAATCACTCCTCAGCAAATGCAAAAGAACGGAAATCATAACAAACAGTCTTGCAGACCACAGTCCAGTTGAATTAGAACTCAGAATTCAGAAACTAACTCAGAACCGCAGAACTTCATGGATACTGATCAACTGGCTCTTGAATGTTGACTGGATAAACAATGAAATGAAGGCAGAAATAAATATGTTCTTTGAAACCAATGAGAACAAAGAGAGAATGGCTTCTCTCATTTACCGTGTTTTCAAGGTTCATCTGTGTTGCAGTAAGCATTAGTACTTCATTCCTTCC